>JAAAKO020038764.1:0-12377 GCA_010015015.2 Bolitophila cinerea
AAACTGGTCCAGAACCGAAAACCGGGTCTAGAACCGAAAATTAGGTCAATAACCGAAAAACTGGTCCAGAACCGAAAAACGGGTCCAGAACCGAAAACTGGGTCTAGAACCGAAAATTAGGTCCAGAACCGAATAACAGGCCCAGAACCAAAAAAAACGAGTAACGAACCAAAAAAAAATATTTGTAAAAGATCTTATGCTCGAGAATCGGGCTAGGACCCGTTTTTATATAATTTTATTGAAAAAATATTTTATTTTTATTTTAAGACATTTTGAATGTTTTTCCATATTTTCATAAAAAATTTAGTTTCAAAACTATTATTAATAATTTCCAAGACTCGTTTTATGGTGTTTAATTCAAAACTTATAAAAAAAATACTTGAAATTGCAGAAAATTCTTAAATATAAGTTAATTATAATCCAAGATTATAAAATGCATCCGTTTAAATTTTCAATATCTGAAGCAGATGGTGACTGGTGTTGAAAAATGGGTTAAGCGTCAACGATCATGGTCGCAGCACGGTGAGCTGGCCCAGACCATCGCCAAGCCCGCATTGAAGACCAAAAAGGTTCTGCTGTGTGTTTGGTGTGATTGGAAGAGAGTCATTCACTATGAGCTGCTCAACTATGGCCAAACGCTAATTTCGGAAATCTACTGCGAGCACCTAGACATTTGAAGCAGGCGATTGACCAGAAGCGGCCAGAATTGGCAAATAGGAAGGGTGTTGTGTTCTATCAAGACAATGCTAGGCCACATAGGTGGAGACCAACCAGAAGCTCCGGGAGCTCGGATGGGATGTCCTATCGCACCCACCGTATATAGTTCGGACCTGGCACCAAGTGATTATCATCATTTACAGTCAATGCAAAACATCGTAAGCTGTCCTCAAGAAAGGCTTGTAAAAATTGGTTGTCTGAGATTTTGCCAAAAGGGAAAAGAATTTCAATAATCGTGGAGTTATGCAATGCTGTCAAAATGGGTAGAAGTTATCCGTCAAAATGGCGAATATTTGGTTGAAATGGGAACATGTTGACCTATGTTGAACAAAGCGTTGAAAAACACGATCACATGAACCAAATGATTATCGTGCAATCAGCATTCTACCAGCAGTCTTTAAAATACTAGAGATAACTTAAAAAAAACAGATGGTGTAACATATATAGAAGTTAAACCTATTCAGTCTGGATTTCTCTGTAATAAACTTCTAACACAGTTTTCATTTTCTATCTCTGCAGTAAAACTTATTAAAAGTATTTAAGTATTTAATAGACCTTCAAAAATGTGTTGATATTGCGGGTCTCTTTCAGAATACCTTCCTACATCCACTGGTGTCGCTCAGGGCTCCATACTTGGTTCTATACTAGTTTCCATTTTTATTAATGGTCTTCCTAAAGTTTTAAATTCCAACACAAAATATCATCATTATGCTGATGATTTTCGAATATATAGTTTTTGTAAGATGACCTCATTAAGTCATCTCTTCGATTCCATACAAAGTTACATTAACAGCATATCTAATTGGTCAACAATGAACAAATGGTCTTTGTCCCTCCGAAGGAGGGTTCCGGGTTATTGAAAAGGGTATCGCTACCGTTTTTGGCTAGGGTGTCAACGTTCTCGTTGCCGGGGATTTCAGAGTTGCCTGGAACCCAAATCAAACTCACGTTCTTGTGGAGTGATTATACAGAATTGGAATTTTCCTAAACTAGTCTGATCATGCCTCATATAAATTTTCTGGTGGTGAACGGAGTTTGTGGACCAATTGTCTTTAAATGACATCAAAAACACTCCTTTTTTGGTCTGCGCCTTACTTGTTTCTTGCCATGGGCGAACTGTTCGAGATCATAAGATCATCAAATGATTTTTTTTATGATTCGGAATTGCTTCTAGGTTCGATATTATATAATCCATATAGATACCTCCGTATTGGTTGCGAGTCGATATTTTCTCCTTGCTATCCCGATGACGATGGTGCTCGATACTACAGCCGCGTGTTGCATGATTAATGGTTCATTCCTCCTACAGCAACCTAGCCATTTTCATGTTGAAAGCGTGGGAAAAAATTCAAACCATCGTTCTTCAGCCGCTTTTAAATCGGAATACCAGGATGAAGGTTCGTTTTATGTAAACATTTGTGATTTGGGCCTACTTTACTTTAAAGTTAAACACTTTGGTATTAATTTTGTATTAATTTATATTTTTTAATGATTTTTGGGAAAAGATAATATTTACGGCAGTGTAACTTGGTTATTATTAGACATTGAAAAAACATGTTTTTACATAAGATGTAGAGAAATTTTTAACATCTTTATTCCGTAGAAATAACCGTTGAGGAATTCTTTAAAAAAACTCTTTTTATATACCTTTAATCGAAGATGCCGGATTTAGCTTACCACCCCACGGTCGGAAACTTGAATTTTTCAATATACCTAAACAACATATTAAAATCAGAACTACTCCACCTTTTCACGGCAAATCGTCGTTTTTTCTCCCCGCTGACTAGAGTATAAATATGTTCTTTAAAAAAAGTGCATTGTGAGATTTTAACGTCTTTCCTCCCAAAAAAAGAAGACCTATGACATTTTACAATATCTAAAATATGCTAAAGCAGGCTTGTTCATCCATACAATGAGGCTTTTCCGTATGTTCGGTCAGACTGAGGAATGACAACTCCGAATCCACTAAATACGCGATTTTGATTGGTATAAAAAATTTAGTATCAATTAGGCCAATGATATACAATCAACAAACTTCTTCAACTAAGTCGGTCAGCGGCGGTGGTCTCTAACACAAATTTATAAAGACGACCGCAATCGATCCATATTCCTGGACTACTAAAATCTAGAATATCAAAATCCCAAATTTCAGGATTTCATAAAATTACCGGAAATTCAAAATTCCCAAATTAATTTAATATTTTTGGATTTGAAACCTGGAGACGAGCCAATCAAGGGCCCTAAATTAGATATAGAAACTGAAAGTGGTTCGGTCACACATTTTCAACGCGGTTTGTATAATGAGTGCGTATTATAGTTCTCGAAACTCACGCTTCTCGAAACACTCTATTCTCTAAACTCAAGCTTCTTGATACCACAGATCGTAAAAATTTCTAATGCAAATATTTGTATCACCTGTCTCACTTCGGCTAAAAACTTTCCTATCAAGGGAACTCACACCAAGAGAGATTTCAAATACCAAAATGGATCGAATTGTCTCTTTCATAGAGCAATCCAAGTGATTTGAATATAAGTGATACGTTTTTCTATCACTGGGGAGAGGCATAATGGGCCCAACTTTCGAGGCCTATTGTTTTTCGGGCAATTGTATTTCATACGATTTCGGGCAATTGTTTTTCGGGCAATTGTTTTTCGGGCAATTGTTTTTCGGGCAATTGTTTTTCAAGCAAATGTATTTCGGCCAATTGTTTTTCGGGCAATTGTTTTTCAGGCAATTGTATTTCGGGCAATTGTTTTTCGGGGAATTGTTTTTCGGCAATTGTCGTTTCATACGATTTCGGGCAATTGTTTTTCGGGCAATTGTATTTCGGGCAATTGTTTTTCGGGCAATTGTTTTTCGTGCAATTGTTTTTCGGGCAATTGTGTACCATTAATTTTTATTATTGTAGTGCGGAGATGGTGTTAGAGAGTAAGAGAGATGAAAGAGAGAGTGAGAATGTGAATAGAGAGAAAGAGAGAGAGAAGATATAGATATATTTTAAAGTCGCACGCATGCCGCTATGTAGGCCCATTGTATTTCCTCTGGTTTGTAATTTACTCCGTTGGGTTCACCGGAAAGAAACCGATTTGATCTCTCAACGCAGCTTGCGACGTCCTTGAGTCTTAAATGCTTTATTGCATTGATTGAAATAAAAGGGGGATCCACGACATTTTTATCTGCTGTTGTGTAGAGACGGGCTTTGACAGAGGTAGTGCTCTAATGTCTCGTTTTCCATGTTGCATCACCTAAATAACGGTGAGTCATTGACTCTAATTTTGTGGAGACTGTTTCTGAAATAGTGTCCTATTAGAATGTTTGTTAGTGTTTTCAACTTACGTCGACCACAGTTAATTAGAAATGAGGAATCCTTTTTGTAAGGTTTTTTGAAGACTTTCTTGTCTGCAAGTATCAAGTGTCTCCCATTTTAAAGTGTGAAATTAAATCATGCGGTTTTGGATATTTGTTCTCCTGAGGGATTGGGGTATGCCTATGGCAGGTTCCGGTCCGATAAGAGAGGGTTCTGATCCTTTACGTGCCAGTTCATCTGCAAATTCGTTTCCCGAAAAGCTAAATTGGCCTGCGATCCTTATTTACTCGATAGAGTTATGTTGGTCTAATGGGTTAAGAGTTAGTTGACAGACTTTTACTAATCCCGACCTGGATATGTCAGTGTCAAGAGGGCGTAAAGCAGCTTGAATGTCTGAAAAGAAACGTAATATTTCGTTCTTTACTAATTGTTCAATCAGTATTTGTGCTCTGTGGAGGATTCCATGTAATTCGGCTTGAAAATCCGTAGCAAATTTCCCCAATGGGGTAAAGACAATTATGTTTTTATTTTGTGAGAAGATACCTGCACCTGAACGACTGTCCATTCTCGATCCGTCAGTGTAAACAACGTGCTTTTTTTGTAAAGTAAGTTTCGTTCTGCCATTCCTTCCGGTCTGGGATTTTAATTAAATTTTCATTCGTAAAAATAAATCGGTTTTGTGTGATTGTTCTTTATAAACAGAGATGGCTCTAATTATTATTAATATTTTTATTGGTCTAATAATAACTGTATTGATGCAGTAAAGTACTTTGGAAGATAAGCCCAAAAGCTCTGCGGCATTGCCAAAAAGCTTTTAGAGATTTATTAGTTTTATTCTCCAAGTGTTTGTTAAAAAGTAGTTTTCTATCTAATATTACCCCCAAATATTTGATTTCTCAAGTCAATTGGAGGTCTTTATTAAATAGTTTTCGGTTTTTACTAAGTTCATATTTTCTTTTTATGGGAAAAAAGAACCAATTCTGTTTTAGACAGTTGGTTTTTATACACCATCTTTCTACAATAGATAGTGCTTGTTGCGTAACGTTAATTATAGTATTTTCATCCTTACCTGATTTAAGGTTCGAAATATCATCAGCAAAGCCGATTGTTAAGTAACCTAGGCTGTTCAATTTATGGAGTAAACCATCAATTACTATTACTAGGCACCACATGAGGAGTGAGAGCACCTTCCTTCCCTCCAGCCCTGAACAACTTTAGCTTGTAGACGGACCCAAACTGTGCGATTTTGAAGCATATTGATCATCAAATTGTTCGTTTTATTGACATGGCTTCTGTATAAGAGCCATTTGTATTTACTTCTTTACCAAGGCAGCCCTTATATTACTCATGGCTGCTCGGCAATGGTGCAGGTTGAATCACTTTTAATAATATCACTAAAGAATTTCTTTGAAACATCAATGAGTTTCGGTTTAGGGTGAAATTATTTGTCTGATCTAATCCTTTTCATCGCCACAAATGCTTCTTTAGCTTGTTGAGGTGAAGCTTTTGTTACAACATTTTCTGAAGGGTTTGCTGCGATCACCCACTTTATCTTTTTTAGCTTCGGCCAGAGTCTGGTAGCTACTCTCTGTCTCTATACTTCTTGGTTTATCACCTCTGTATGTTGTGTTGTTATACGACCACTTGTAGCGGCATTAGTAACAACACCTTTTCTAACCATAAAGTTTACGTTCGTGTTACCAGGATTGTTGGGATTATTAACTCTTGGGTTGAGCGGTCTTGATTGCGACTGAATCTACTGGGTTGGCGACTTTTGTCACTCTAGGTAAAAAGTCAACGTTGTCTGCTGATGTTCCCTGTACTGTGAGACCGTTTTATGGACAGTAAGGGTAAACAATAACCGGAGGTCGCCAGGTATACGGTAGACATACGTTAGTGACTGGTTTATAAAGAACTACCAGCCATGCATTCGCACACTCCTTCGGCACGGTTAGTTTAACCTTGGAGTAGGTCAATGAGTCTGCGATCCAACCTTTTTGATTGAAAACCCGTAGTTAATAGGAACTTTGTTCAGAGCAAATCATCATTGCATTTGCAGCCTTGACCATTTTAAACTTAAACTCCCATTGCTAGATCTGAGAGTACTTCTTCAGATATACGGAAAAAGGATGGTTTTGAAGGATTATTATCAACTTAGTCACATTAACTTGAGATGATCTGGTGTCGTACCCCATAAAGAACAAGGATTAACCAAATGCAGAATAATTCAATTGATATTGACATAGTTACTCTTCATTAACCGACAGGTACCCTATCAGCTTCCAGGGAAACGCTCCTGATAGGTACTCAACCCTCAGAAAGATCTTTATCACGACTAGAGTTGCCAATGTCTCTAAAAGAATGTTCATTAGGTATATGATATGATTTTCTGGCTAAGACCTGTAGTGAATTATTTTTCACGGGACCAAAACCCGCCTTCGGAATCTCGACCTCACTCAGAAAATCCTGAATTATAGACCTGATGAAAAACGGCCATCTCTCACACTGGACCTCCAGGACTTGCTGCGAAATATCGAAGCTATTCCTAAAGAGGCCCAGTAAAACGTTAACCAAATCGACGCTAAACTTTAAGCGCCGGGATCTCGGCTTAGTTTGCGGAATCTTAACAAGACACTGTAAACTAAGTAAGCACCTGCATAGGTTGGGATTTACCAAAAGACTGACCTGTAGCAGGTGCAGAGAAATTGAATCTTTGTTACATATTTCGTTGAATGCCCCGCACTAATCCATCTAAGATGGAGAGTGTTTCATTCCAACCAAATATCCCGTTATAAACTCTACCGCCTCCCTCTTGGGAAGATCGCTGAGTTCACTAGGAAAATAGGTAGATTTCCAGATTGCGACCGTCTCTAAGAAACGGGTTATAGTACAATGGGCCCTCCTGGTGGCCTACGTGCTGGACTAGTCTCTGTGGGACTGTCCCCCATCCCCTCATCATCATCATAAAAAAGTGAAAAATGGAAAAGTGACTTAGACCACTTTCATAATTACCGGCTATCCATAGATTTTTCGACTCCTTTTTAACCGACTTCCTTTTATTTGATCAAGCTCAAACTTGGCACATAGACTTATTGGTTTTTGTACTTATATGTTCAAAAATGGAAAAATATAAATATATAAATATAACGGGGACGAGCGGATCACCTAAAGGGTGTTTCAGTCCAAAATGAAGGTGTTGAAAAGTTGACTCAAGGAAGACCAATGTGCAAATTATTACATCTTTAATTTGCGTAATTAAATTATTTTGATTATAAGAAGACTAAGGACCTAAGCTTACGTCCTAGGGAACTGAAATTTGAAGCACAGCTCAATGTAAAAGAAAATATATGTTTACATTCATTAATATATTACATGAGATTACATCCTAACCTCACGAAAGGTGTCCTAGTCCGAGATTGGACTGCCCATAGCTCGTCAGAGTCCAAACTGGAGGAGGTTGACACGGAGCAAAAATTTATTTATTTTCTTGATGGGCTTGTCTATCATTGTGTAGTTTTTTGAGCTAAAATTTATGTACCCTTTTTTGGAGGTTTAAAAATTGAATTATTAGATTTGTCGTCCTTCTTTGGGTTAAATAAATTGTAGCTTCTAAAAAAATATTGTGCTTGAAAAAATATATTACCATACGTAAATTTAAAATGGATTTCAATATTAATTTAAATTTTTGTCACAAAAAGTGTTTAAAAAAAATATATTTACATGTAATTGTAATTTATTTTTGTAACCATTTTTTTGTGCAATTACTTATTTTATTTAACAACTTTTTTTTGTTTAAAAAATGTATTCATTGTAACAAATAAATAATAATAATTTTCACGAAAATAGTTATATTTTGGGCACTTTTTTTTAAAAAAAGTCACGTTTTATTTAAACCTGTAATATTTTTATTGTTTATAGACACCTAGACATCTCTTGTAATATCTATTTTACAAACTTCCGAATAAAAAAACTATACAAAATTAGTGCAAATTGAGTGGAAAATTAATTAAATAAATAAGTGTCTATAAGTCTGTAAAATATTAGGTTCAAAAGTAGCAAGTTAGATATTATTTCTACCCCGCACCTGAAAGCTATAGGGGTGGGTCATTAAACAAGTGTGTTGTTTTCAAATGAAAGACAACATACAACACTATTATGTTTTCTCATCGTAGAAGAAAATGTTTGAAAATCTGTTATTTTTTTATTATTAACCGACACCTGACGGTAGGTGAGAAGGTTTACCTGTGTTTTCGGAAAAGATTAAGAAACATATATTTGGAGAATAAAAATTATGTATCTAATTATAAGTCTACAATAATCATTAAATCAATCAAATCAATATTTTTTTAAATAATTAAAATGTTTGGATAAAGGTACCCATGTGGTGTACGGAGGTCCAAAATTAGTTAATCCCCACTGCCGTTAAGATTTAGATTTTTTAAACGATTCTAAATATATTAACTTGCTATTTTGTTTAATCTTATTTTATATTACCAAAAATACATTCAATTATTATCAAAATTAGACCCTTTTCCATCAAATATCCTTATTTGTTTAGTTAAACTTGTTACGAGGAAACTGACTTCTATGGAGCATTGCGGCGCTAGTTTTTTTTCTGACACTCAAACACGAAGTAAAATAATATCTTTATCTCGATTATAATATTATTTGTATACAAAAATTCTTGCTAAAAATGAATGGTTTAAAAATGATTGATTACTGATTTTTATTAGGCGGAGATGGCACAGTATGGTCCATGGTGAAAAAGACGTACGGCAAGATTGTAGTAAACGAACAATGTGGAAATGCGTGCAGCTTCTACAGGGTTTTTCCTTTGTTAAGTGCACTGTTCGTAATGACATTCACCTGGTTGTTGATGTTCTGGAACCTAGAAGATCCGGATGCTCCAAAGCCAATAATGACAGCCGCTAGAATTAGGTTTGATTTTTCTGCTCTTGTTTAAACTTTAATCTATCGTACGACTAATTAGAGTTAATATTTCTATTCCTATGTATAGCGAATACCGTATGAAAACCTTTACACTGAACATATTGGTTGCATTCTCTTGCAGTTTAGCCATTTATGTGCTAATGCAGTTTGTGTGGTAAATTGTTAACTGGTAATCTGGAGGCGAAATGGAGAGGATTGATTTGGGCCACAGAATGAGTAGGACGACGGTATACGATTATTACACCCCAGAATAAGAAACAAACATTATTAAACATTTATAGTACATAAGAATATATGTGTCTACAGGATAAATATGTAAGTGTGTTAAAAAAGTGATACGTATATTAATTTTATGAATTCACATTCAGCTTATTACTGTTATTTTAATACGATACGTACATATTAAGCATATTTTTGATAACTAATTTAATTTGATAATATTTTTGTAATCAGATTTATTTTTAAGTATTTTATGGTGTATTTATTTCTAATATTAACGAATTGATGTCAATAATAATATTAAATATATACAAACAATATTGTAGGAGGACAGAGATAGAGTGATAGAGAGTGTAAAACATTTAAGAAGAAAATGATAAAAGGTAAAAATGAGAGAGTTAAGTTTCAAAACGATTTTACGGAATAATTTACATTCAACTGTGAGACACTCGTTTTGAAATATATTCAATTAACTTGTTTTTAAGAAAATCATTCAGCTTAAATCAAAGTGATTGAAGCCCAACAAATAAAATAAAATATTTTAAATATTGGTGATTACTAATTTCAAAAAGAAAAAAAAATTACAGGTGTTTTTACGAAATAATAGCTAAGAAAATACAGATATGATGATAATACCAGTATAAAATTATACTAATAACCTCAAAATAATATTTATAATAATAACCAAAAATTATGTATGAGCTACCGCTTATGTTAATTTTTATATATATTTAATTTTTAAATGCACTGTGTTATCTTATAAACTAACTTCAAGTTTTTACTAATAAAAAGTAAAGTTTATTTATTTTATGTATATTTATATATTTTTTATATTATTAAAAAAGATTTTTTATTAAATAAATAAAAATATTTATTTTTGGTTTGCCTCATCTTATATATTATGTTTTCACTTGATTTAACCAAATAACGGAAGCGAAAAATATATTTACCTACCAACATTTAACGGTTGTCCGAAAAAAAATCTGATTTCAAATTCAAACTTATTTACTCCAATTATTGTATATGAACGTGTTGTTTAGATAAGAACGTAACAGTGTTATCCAAATAAAAAATAAATGTCTTTTAGGACATATTGTTATTAAAATAAGGACCGCAGTTGAAAAAACAATGAAATTGTTCTAACTGTCAATTTTAACAGGGATTTGGTCGAATTTGCAATTTGCAGGTTTCATATCAAAATAGTTATACCAACTTAAATATTGTAAACCACTGTCGGTTTAAAGTTATCAAAATAAATTACCCTAGCCCTTAAGGTGTTTTTTGAAACAATTTTAACATTTTTATTGAAATCCCACTAAAAGTGGTAGATGTATTTTTCTTTATAAATTTTAATATAAAAGAACCAATTAGACTCAAAATGGTTTCCTAGGAACATGAAACTAATATTTTTACACCAACAAATTTAAAAACATTTAAAAACCCTATATATAAATATATTTACCCACACAAACGGACAGCCGTAAAACTATTTATAATTATACAAAAAAATAGATGTAAGCAAACGAAATATCACAAAAATATATTATTGTTGTATTTTAAAATATATTTTCTGTACTTTTTGGTTATTTTTATTCATGATTTTAGGTATTTTTTAAATTGTTAAAATTTCAATTTATTTATAATAATATAAGTTGTAGTTTGTAGTAATATTGATGTAGTAAATACAATTTTAAAAAACAAATATTGGAGTCGTTTATTTTTTTTAATAATAAGGGTATTTAAAACTTTAAACTTTCACTGAAAGTGCTTTAGGTTAAGGTATTATTGGGTATCACCGTTATTTAAAAAATATTATCTCTCTTCAATTTTGTAACTCAACTTTTCGGGTTCTCACAACTTTTCTTCATATTATAAAGGTTCGCAGTCTCGCAGCTCGCAGTGTACATCGAAATATATTTTGAGACCGTCTGTTCCGTGGTGCTTTATAGAAAGA
This sequence comes from Bolitophila cinerea, assembly GCA_010015015.2. Classification (NCBI taxonomy): domain Eukaryota; kingdom Metazoa; phylum Arthropoda; class Insecta; order Diptera; family Mycetophilidae; genus Bolitophila; species Bolitophila cinerea. Next base: position 11,149 of record JAAAKO020038764.1, read on the forward strand.
CAGGTGAGTTTAGGAATGTACTGAGTTAAGAAGAGCTCAGTGGCAAGCAGAATTAAAAGGCGAATTATTCTCCTCCAAACCTATTAGAAGATTAGAACTATTAGAAGTATGGCGTAAGAAATAAACCATGTAATGTTATCTTTTCATTATAATTTGGATTTGACAAAGGCGCTTTTGGCCACACTTCGAGCGCAGTTTGTGCCTTCTAAAAGAAGAAAGGAAAATGGCCAAAGGAAAATATATCACTACTGTTTTCGGCTAGAATCACATAAAGCTAACGTTGTTGAAAAGAGATGTATAGATTTTGAAGCTCTGTAAAAGTATACGCTTCCGTTATGAGGATTATAATAATTCAATTAGGTTATATAATTTAATGAGGCTTTAGGATTAAGGTTGGGTTGTGCACATTCTCTGTGACTTCAGGATTCTGTAAAGTTTTACGCTCTGGTTAGGGAATTTACGTCCAAGTGGAGATTTTTTTCGGAGCGTTTTGATCCTATATAATATTATAGATATATATTAAAATCATTTTATACAATTAACAACAAATTTATGATTTACCATAGAATACCTTTATTCTTCGGTTGGGTTTTACGAGAGATCTAACGATCCTGTTAAGATTTTTTCCCAAAGTATAGTTGAATGCCTTGGATATAATTTATGATCTACATAAAGCTTATTAGAATCCAATTACGATTTACGATTCTATTATAGGTGTGTGCTTTACCTATGTAATTGCACTTACCCGTAGAGCTTTTCTTCCCTATAGAGTAAGAAGCTCGATCGTGCGTTAGCTTTTTATGATGCCACGCATACTTAGGGTTGTCTTTAAGAAAAAAGAGGAAATTAATTGAAATTTACATTCAATTTGAATATTTATGGTGATTATTTGAATGATTATTAATAGTTTTATTTTTCTATTTTTAATTATTTTATTTATTAAAATTATAGATTAGAGTCATTATTATTTTTTTTATTAGGCCTAGGGCCATCATAAGGCCTAGTAGTGTATTTAAGATTTAAAAAAATATATCGATATCGATTGCAAGTTCAAAAAACCCGTGGCATATTAACTCTCGTAATACAGTGTAGAAACATTGGATAATTTTGGATAATACTATATATATATATATAATATTGCAAATATTTAAAATAATTCATTTAAAATCTATATTCGCCAATATTAATAACATAATTTTTTTTTAATATTAAAAAATACCACAAATTAT
>JAAAKO020038775.1:0-12377 GCA_010015015.2 Bolitophila cinerea
GGGGAATCGCGATGGACTAGCTCGCAATAAACAAAAGTTTCGAGAAACATAGACCAATTTCGATACCAAAAGCGATTACGATGTGTCAATAAATATATATAATCTCTAAATTAATATAATCGTTGTAAATATTAGAAAGAACAAAAATATGAGTTTTTTACAGTGTAGATTCTTAAATATGCATTTTTTTAAAAACCATAAATGGACAACGTTTCATTAAATTAGTAAGCTATAATTTTTATATTGTGCAAACATGTTCCATGTTGAATGTAGAAAGTATTGGCATAAAATAAATCGCGGGGTTTGCCTATACGCGTGAAACATATCTTTCTTTTCAGTTAAGTAATTTTGATCTAATGCAAACACTGCACAAATCTGCATTTTAACAAAAGCTTTCTAGTTGTGCAACAAAGACGAAATATTATTTGAATTTTTTTTTTATTGGTAAATTTAGATAATTTTCTTACATTTAAAATACTTCTTTTTAGTATATTTTCCATTTTTCTTTACAGTTTTTCACCTCATTTTAGCGAATTATTAAAAAAAACGTTACAGTCAAAAATATCCATTGCAGAAGATTAGTTTACAAATCAATTTTTAGGTAATTATATCACATAAAAATGAGATGCTTGATTAAATATAGATTCATAGGAGAGGCACACACAATAATGTGGAGATGTGGAATTCCAAAATCTTGGTGAACTTTAAACATACATGCACGAGCTTTTTTTCTCAACCAGAATTTTTGGAAGATCATAATTAATAAATGTAAACAAAATAAATCAGACAGCTGGGCAGAATATGCAAGAAAAATGACAAAGAACTTAAGTGCGGCTAAGAACGTGGCCAAGGAAAAATACCCTTGTGATAATCAAGCAGCCGGTGTCTTTGACTTTTTGGAACGTACTGCCGTTAAAGCATTTCGAAAGATAGTGATTTTGAATCTGAGGTAAGCAATGATATCTCTGATGCAAAATATAACGAACAACGTGAAAGTACTAAAAACAGATGTCAAAAGATCATATCACATCATATCACAAGGCAAACAATAACAACACCAAATGTATTATTTTGTGTGAAATGCAATGCTTATGGTCACCTTACAAAGAGTTGCCAGGTAAACAGGCACTTTGTGGAACCCTGTATTAACTCAGTTTATATTAATCCAAACTCACTTTTCTGTAGCAAATGTAAAGTATATGGTCACTCAACAAAAGCTTGTCTGGTAAAGATAAAATTTAATCCGCAGATATCAATTCACAATCAATACTGTGGTCATTGTAAATCTAATGACCACAACGAATTGAATTGTCTAAAAAAATATCTTGCTCAAGGAAGGACTCGCCAGATTGGTAAATATTTCAAAAGCAACAACAACAGTCATGGAATTATGCAAATTTCACAAATTACAACTATATCCTACAAAAAACTATATACAACTCTTTAAACGAACAACAAGAAAACTATTTTATCTTAAAACCTCTAGTTTCACAACAAATCCAACCACCCAACGCAAACAACCCATATTTACAACCCATAAATACACAACTACCAACAACAGCTGACCACAATATGGCAGAACTTAATGACAATAAAAAGACGCAACAGATTCCATGGGAATACACCGAAAACCCCAACATTGTCAGGGTCGGGAAACGACCATGGGGTGATGCTAATCAATTTTTAATATTAGACTCAACGAATTAGACGAATGAGTAAGGCGAATGGTTCTTTAGCCGAATTAACCGTTTCGATTAATGATTTATTTCTGGCTAAACGGCCATTCGGCTAAACGGCCATTCGGCAAAGCGACCCATTCGGCTTAATGACTAAACGGCTTTTTTGTATGAACGACAATTTGGCTAAACGGAATTCGGCCAAAAGGCTTATTCGGCTAAACGGCTCATTTATCTAAAAGGCATTTGGCGAAATGATCATGTACCACAAACAAGATTTTATATATTTTACCAAAAAAAAAAATAATATTGACAAAATAATATTGCCTACAAAAGAAAATAAATAATGTATGTTACAATTAAAAACATGTTCACGTTAAAAAAAAATTACCCAAAATTTAAAAATAATTTATTTAATTTAAAAATCGTTTTTTTTTTGTTGATAAAAAAATATTTTTTAAAAATAAAATAAAAAACATTTTTTTAAGTGTTTATCATAAAGATATAATAATGCACCATTTATTTTAACAAAAATATGAAATATATCAAATTTGAAGAAAGAAAGTTATGGTAAGAAAAAACTAAAAATAAAAAATTATATAAAAACAAAAATCAAATATTTTCTCCCTAATCTCAAAGCGTTTTTTGTATAATGTTTAAGCAATTTCAGTACACAACAAAAATTGATATTAAAAGTATTACAATAAATTGTAGTTTATTAAGTTCTGCATTATTTAAGAAGACTCAAAAAATATATTTTTATATAAAAATATATAAAAAAAAATTGTACTTATACCATTCGCCTGTATCATGATTTGTGTCACACGGTTTTATGGATTTTAGTTTTACGTGAGATAATAATAAAACTACTTAAAATTATTGCGATTACGATTGAGCAATTTTATGATTTGGGTTTTAGCAATAGATAAAACTGGTATAAAATTATACCAGTGTTCGTGATTGGTGAATCACACAAACGAACGTTTATTGTTTATATGTAAAAGTCATTATTTTTGTATTGCGGATTGTTTATTTCCATTTAATTATTAAAAGATCACTCGCAGCTGACCGACTCAGTCGAAATATCCTTTGAAACATGAACTCGGGGAGATTAAAAGGAAATTGCTCTGCTGTTAGCCCTAAAAAAGAACCACCAACACATATTTAAATAAACGAATTGACGACAAATATATACAACAGCTTCTAAAAATAAAATCCTTTGAATCAGCCGGGCTTCCATCACGTTTTAAATAAACATCACAATAAAAAGGACAAAAACGGCGGTTTTAAAGTTTTTTTGGAGATTAAAAATTTACGGTTTTAACGTAAAACCCTGAAATCGTTTAACACATATCATGATCGCATTTTCCTAAAACAAAAATTGTATACGAAATTAAAACTTGTAAAACCGTGTGACACGAATCATGATAAAGGCGATTGTTTTAGTTTTATATTGAGTTAGTTTTGAATTGAATTATTAAAGTATGATGGAAGAGTCACCATATGTTTTTCTATATTTGTTTTACTTGGTTAGTAGTTTTTAAAAAAAATTGTGATATTATTGTAATTTTGTGTAAATATCTCCCCGATTACGAAAAAGCCGTGCTTTTTATATGTGTCGCATTAAAACTTTGCGAAAATATGTTGCCAACAAATAGTCATTGTCTTAAGCTGATCAAAGTAAAATTATTTTCATACCAAACCAAACAAAAATAGTTGAGAATTTCTAAATATTTAATGATATCTATTCAGTAAAAATAATTTGGAAGTCATCCGAAGCTTTTAAGGAAAACTTTTGGAGAATATTAAAAAAAAGTTGTGGCCATATCGAAAAAAAATATTCTTACCAAACAAAAAAAGTTAAATATTTATAAATAATTATCAAAATATTTTGGATGTAGTTCATATATAAAAAAACAGCAATGGATTTTGTTCATTTCCGACTTTGTTCAGGCGTTGAATTCGAAATTTAAAAAAACCGTTCTAAAATACGTTTTATGTTTATTTATTTAAACTCAGCTTCCCGTTATTTTTTTAATGCCTAATTTCTTAAAATTTGTATTCAATCTATCCTAAGCCGTATGTCTACTTTCAAATTTTTGATCCTCCAATGGGCAAACTATACTACGTTCTTTATTTATTTTTAGAGTGGAATCAAATTAAAATTACTCTTTAAAATTCTGAGATAAATTACTATATTTGACCTATTTTAAATAAAATTTTACTTTCATTCATAATTTTGTAACTTTCCAAATAGAAAGTATTACAAAAAAATGTAATATCATAATAAATAAACGGTTTATTAAGAAAGAAAAACACGTTTAGTAATAAAAGCAACTGTCCCTACATTGACGAGCAGAATTTTGAGCCAACACACCATCGCTAAACACCTAATGTCACAAGAATTAGGCGCATATGTAACTAGCGCCATGATTTAATCAAAACGGCAGTATTGTAGTTTTATGCTGATGTCATCTGCGCTATTTTAACAAAAACAAAACAAAAACATATAAAAGACTCATTTTATAAAACTGGTAGTATTTTCCTAGCCAATTTATTTTTAATTTCAAATTTGTAAATTTATCGCAGATGTCATTCGCTATAAATGCTATTCCGCCATTTCTAGCACTAGTGACAGAAGCTCTTATTAATTGCAACGCCTATGTCATCCGCGTGTTGGGCGGTGATGATACTTTCGCTTGCGGCCACACACCCCACAACATTACTATTTTTTTTTAAAGGAGTCTAAAGTGAAAATTAGATTTATAAATTTTGAGATACATTACCTGTAAGACCATATTTGTACCATTTTAAATTAAATTTAACTTGTAGTTACATTCATTATTTTATAGCCTTTGCAAATTGTTTATTTTTTCTCGTCAACTTAATAAAATCATGATAACAAACGGATTCAAAAAAAAATTGTATTTCATGTAGCATTCTTGCCCTTTAGCCTAAAATTACTAATAATTACTATAATTCACAATCAAAAAATACCGTTACTATAAAGATTTCATTAAAATTAAAAATAGTCCCATCCAGTCATTCGATCCCATAGCAAAATTTCGAACGTCTTGTAGACAATGGACCACAATTCGTAGCACACACATTTGCATTGAATTCAGAAACACACGAATTGAAATCGAAAGAACACTGAGTCTCAATAAGAGCACATATGAAGAGAAGCAAAAAAAAACATCCCCATACACCACTTACAGAACATATAATATATATATATATATACATAAAGAGCATATACATAAAGTATAAAATATACTCAAAATAATGAACAAATGATTTCGAGTCGTCGTGTACCGTTCTTTAAATGCATATATGCACGGAGAGTACTCCTCTTATGTGTACACGTATTCGTACATGAAAGCCAACGATTGAATGTCAATTGATTTTTCGTATTTCTTTCTCTGCCAAACAATTCTGTCAAGGTAATGATCTCACGAATATTCATAATAAGTTTTATTTTATATATATATATATATATTATTTTATTTTATATACTTTCAGAATCATTGTACTCGTATGACTATGTTGACTGTAGACTGTGGAACACACTGAAGTGTTTTCCTTAAGTATGCATTTGCATATACATATATATTATATATTATTACATAAAGCATATATATATATTTGCATATATATATTCATATTCCTATATACACTATATACAGAACCCTCGGAATTGTCTAAGAAGTAACACAACACAATGAAGGCAATTCCTTTATGTAAAGAGCCAACTTCAAAGAGTTATGTTTTGAATAGTTTGCATTTCGACAATGATTCAGGGACGAAATTGAGATCAATCTTTTTTTCTCAGTAATCAATAATCTTCTAGTATACATATTTTTTATCGATTTACTATATACTCAAGATTTTTTCTCTCAATTTTGAATGTAGCTCTTCTGTTTCTATGGTAAAAGTGTAGACATTGACGGGTCCAGCCAGAAAAAAAAAGAAATGAAAACGTGAATACACGTTTGTTATTATTATTTTTTAATATGGTTCTGTAAAAGTATGGTCCAAATAAAACATAATTGACTGTTTGCTTTCTACGCCCACCGTGAAGCACCTTTAATTTAATTTGGGGATCATATTAACTATTTTATTAAATATAAACTTTATTACGCGAGGACAAAAAAATGTTTGCTCTCGAATACAAGTAAATCCCAAGAAACATTTAGGCTGTATAAAGATATTCTCAGACTAAATGAGAATTATTCAGCCAGTTATCTAAAAAAAGCTAAATATCAGATCCTATCAGGTTCTGAATAAAAGCTTTATTTTCAGCCATTGATTAGGAGCCATTTAACATAGATAGTTTGGCTTAATAAGGACCACAAAAAACCTTTTTACAGAAGATTTTTTTTTAAATTTTTATAATCCGGAAAAAACTGAAATTTAGAAAGACAGAATTTTGATAAACAGAATTGAGTAACAGAACAAAAAAACAATAAAAAAGAATCCCTAAATTTTATATTTAATCACGCTGCACTAATTTGCGATCATCACTAAATTAAAGAAAAACGCTAAAGTAATGATACTTTAATTTAAAGTATTATTTTTTTACCGATTCCCAAAATGTTAAGTGAAATATATCAAAATATTTTCGGATCAGCCTATGAACATAGAGAAGTCTACAGGAAATAACAATAGTCCTAAATTATACATTTAAATAAGAGTTACCATTTTTTTATCTTTAATGTGTAGCTATTATTTGGTTATCAGTTAATAGAAGCCATTATCGAGCCGATGTTTTGGCTCCACATTTATCTTCCTTGTAAGTTTAATCTAGCTATTTAAAGATCTTATACTGGTGTTCCAGTGTCCGAGGAAAAGAGATGATCTTAATCAGTTGATTTAAGAATGAAAAACAAAAGATAGATGTAATTTCATTTTCAGAAACATAACTTTAGACTAATACATCATTCTTCCTGATAAACTTCACTTATTTCGTAGAGACAGATCCAATGGCTAAGATGGCGTCCTATTAGCAATTTTGAGAAATGTATAAGAATATTCCAAATTCAAAAGTTATAGGTGTAGTAAATACCACCATCTGATAGCTTAGAAAAAATAATGGTGCAATTATGTGAGTCCGAGTTTTGAGCCGGTAATATATACTCAGCGGCCGGCGAGCTAGCCAGGACTTTGAAGCCGGCGGGTGGCGGCTAAGCGACTGTAGCCCTTTTTTATTTGGCGACTGTTTGGTGGCCGTTTAGTCTCAATTTATTTTTATAATTTCTATACATTAACAAAAAAAAAATTTTAAAGTTTTTTTTTTAATTTGTGTCCGTAGATATACTTTTAAACAAATATTTTTTAAAACACAACCTTCAAAAAATGTATATATTTTTTATTTTATTTTATTTTTAATTTGGTGTTGAAAAATTGTTCAGTTACGTAAAAAAATTTTTTTACAGGTTTAAGACAGCGTGGTTCTCCCATTTGATTTATTTGCTTTACTTTTCTGCATATTATACGTTATTTAGATGACCAAAATTCAAGTAGGTTTTTCATATTTTCAAGTTTTTGTAATAATTACAAGTTTTATTCAAACAAAAAAAGATTTTTTTTAATGTAATTATTAAGGAACTTAATCTCGCAGCGTTTGTGCATTATCGTCACCTTGTATTTTGTTGATTTTTTTTGTTTTTCAATAATGAGACTTAACGTCAGGAAATTGAGACTTATGCTTATGAAAAATCCTGAGAATAATACACAGGCCGACTGCGACTTATTCTCAAGAGACTAACTGCCACGAAAAATCGTGAGAGTTATGCAAAGACTGACTGTGACTTATTATCAAGAGACTTATCGCCACAAAAAATCCTGACAATAATTCACAGTCCGACTGTGCATTACTCTCACGATTTTTAGTACTGTTAAGTCTCTTGAGAATAAGTCACAGCCAGACTGTGCATTATCGTCAGTATTTTTCTCCTAAAGAGAACGGTGTTTAATATAAAAGAATATTTTGTGTTTTAAAAAAAGCTAGCGGTTGCACGACTTGAGATTTGTATTTATAAAAGAAAGGATTGCTTATTTTTAACTTCTTTTATAAAAGTATGATGATTTTTTGCGAAGCAAAAAACAAGCAAAATAGTGCAGATATTACCAATTTAGTCGGCAGCTGGCGGCTAAAAAACGGCGTCCCGATATCTGATGTGAGTTATTAAAAACGAGGAGAAGTAGAACCGCAGTGGAGCACATTTTTGAAGTACTAGAGTGGCTGTGTTGCCATGGCCTCTGGTACGAAACAATAAAAAAAAAATAGCACAAACAAATAATATACAATACATTTAAAAATGGACACAGAAATTAATCAAATGCACACTAGAAACCAAGTTATTGGGCACACGATTTGGCCTAAGAGAATCCACAGGTATAATTTCAATCACAAGCATAAAGATAAAATAGTCAATGTTGCTATCAGTCTGTTACATTTGTAAATGTTATTATGAAGCTCCTTTCATGCTACTATAAAGCTAACAAAGCTAACAAAGCCCACATTATAATGTGGTTAAAAAGTCAATACATTATAGCTGCATTTTTAAAAGGTTTATTAAAGTTATCAATAAAATACCTTCAGTGAAACATTACTAAATACTGCAATACGGTTGCAACATCATGATAACAGAATTACTAAACGTACATATCACTATATGAATCAATAAAATAAACAGAAAATACAAATATTTGATGTCAAAAGAAGTGTAAAAATGTATTCTGTTCAAATATCAGACTTTATGTTCATTTTTTTATAAATTAATTTTTTTTTGAAGAATAAAAAATACAAACTTAAACTAGTAATAAATTTACTTGTTCGTATTATAATTCTATGTTATAATATACAAATTTGAAGTTATTCTATCAAGTACATGTTTTTTAATAAATTTAAATGTGAATTATATTTTTGATAGATTTTTGTTGAGTATACATTATGTGTTTATAATATATTTTTAGAGCTTATTGTAAGGGCTTAGAACAATGTTTTTATGGCTTATTTTGGGTGCCTGAAATCATAATTTTAGCACTTATTTTTGGTTGCCCTAGGGATAATGATATCCTGCATAAACCAGCTAGATAAAACACACATATGTATTATTCTCAAAAATTACCTAATAAGAATCTTGATTTGTCAAACGTACAGTGGCATTATAGCAACACAAACAAATGCTTTGACCTTATGGTAGCATTGCTGTAACTCAAAAACATATTTTTTCCACTTCTCTGACATACGCTATTTATTGGCATGCCTTATAACGACATGCCAGGAACAAAACAAAATCTACCAACAGTATATATAGTCGAATTGGAAGGGTTGATCTTCTGTATATAATTTAGCATCTGACGTGGAAATAGACGATTGTGCTGGTTGATAGATATATGACAACGGATTACACGGAGGCAGAGATGAAGTGAAAGATATTGGTACTTGATTCTTATAACTAACTAACTGACCAATGCAGCTAAAATAGCATTCATGCGTTTTGATCTTGTTTAGTTTTTTTTTCAAACGTTCCAGATTTCGTCAATCCTCCATTTCTTTCTGCATTTTCCAAGAGTTTCATCGAGTCGGCTCGACCTCCCCCCAAATCTATCTATGTATACCAAATGACAATTAGTGGGTGCTACTAGGTTAGGTTAGGTAAGGTTGGCTGTGTAGAAGATGCACCGATCATAGGCCAAGTGATTCCCATAGCAAACCAACAAGTTATATGGTAGCAAATTTCCAGACAGATTTATTCGAGTATGCCACGGCTTGCTTCCGGTTTTAGAGGTTTTATGGGTGCTACTATCTAGCAGCACTCATAATTAACCATCGCCTAATGCTTTTATAGAGTTACGCCATTTTGAGATGCTATAATATCGTGGACTTCAAGCAACACTTATAAGACAGCATCGCATAATACTTTTATAAAGCTTCATTATTTATAGATGATGCACTAAAGCTACTATCGAGCAGCACTCATACAGAATTATCGCCTAATGCTTTTATAAAGGTATATATCATTTTTAAATGTTGTACAAAAGCTACTATCGAGGAGCACTATTTAGAAATGCAGTTTAAAAGCTGTTATACGGGTTGGAACACTCAAAAATATTTGTCCTGGTTTGTTGTAAAAGACAAGCAAAAACGATAACAGGTAAACTATACCTTGTAAAAATCTTCCAATATCTCTATTCTCTCTTCTTCGCTTGGTTTTTTTGTTTAAGGGTCTATTTAATGCCGCCGAAAAAACATCACGATATGATAATTCAGTTATCATAAAATAAGTTCACGGGATCACGAGATGGGTTGATTTAAATAAAATAGGAGTATAAAAAGCTATGAATAATAGAAAAAAAATAATAATACATTTATACACCGATATCTATATCCGGTGCATTTCGGACACATCCACAGATCCACTAGGCCATCGCAATCCTCAACAATGACTAAATTAAAGCGCAAGCTGCGGTTTCTCAAAACAGGATCTCAGTGCTTCTATGCGCGTGTGCTACCCCTTCGCACCCGTTTAAAATGCTGATTGTCATCTACTCAGTCCGTCCTACCCATCACTATACACAGTACACATACATACGAGTAAATTATGTATATATACATATAGTCTATTACATAACTAAATAAGAGCAGAAGGACTGCTGCACAACATTCCGTTTTTAAACGCACACCCGTGCATTATGCACATGCGCTATGCGCTAACTGTGTTTCTGTACTATAGAGACGGTTTTATATTGTCTTCAGACACAATTACGGGGGCATTCTTGATGCGATATGCGAAAATGATTGTACGATCAGGACGACACACACACACACATACACATACATACAAATACACGTTTATGTATGGACTCTTCAGTAGTTTTATATATACAAATACATATGATACTATATGTGTATGTGTGTATGTGTGTGTGTGTATAAATAAAACGCATAAATGTCTTCAATAAATGCTTCGCGAAATAGAAAGGAATGACATGGCGCACGCCAGTTAACTTCCGGTGAGTAGTTTGTTATTCAAGCGATTGTTCGTATTCCAAAGGACTTCCGTTCACCTTTCAAGGGCTGCACCACGCCCTATGCGAATTGAAAGTACATTACCTTGGTGCGCGAGCGCGTGTACGCTATAAAGTCCTTACATAATAATAATATTACGGGTGTGTATATAGTACACATAAGGAAGACTGTATTTCTCTCTTCTCAAGATGCAGCATACTAGATATTGGATTACGGTACTGGTGTGCTATTCACCGCTGCTCCGTGCCGACGCGACGTCAGGAGGACGAATTTTGACTGAATAATGTATTGTAGTAATTGCAGAGCACTCACACACACATACACACAGACATAATATTCTTTAAGGTCAGGAATCGAATTCAGTCAAGGAATTGCTCTAGATTTTTTGCCTCTTGTGTTGGTATACGCAGTCAGATGTTTTTAAGGTCTATACGGGATATCAGCTGCGCGGCTTGAGCGATGTCCTATTAATAATAGAGGAACATATATTATGTATTACATATACTTGTATAAATAAATAATATTGGTATATATCGTAATGATGTATGCGTGTGCTTCTCAGCCAGAAAAATGAAATCTCCTTCATTGCGAGCATTCACGATTATGTTTACACTCCCAAGTTTTATAATTGACTTTCGATCCGTGAGAATTGACATCCTCGAGATGTGTCCTTGGCACAGCATTTCTATAGAGAAGTCACCAGGACGACGACGTCGTAATGTCATATACAATACGCTATACACAAAGATGAATACATATTTATATAATATATAATATACTCGTAAGCGCACCGCGATTAACAAAAGGAGCGAATTGAATTTTGAAATTCCGACAGTCGAATTTGAAAGGGAAACGGAGGACCCCTGGCGGAGTTAATAACAGTCATTAGAGACTGCGCGAACAGTCGCTAGCACGACGCGGCGGCGCCCATTCAGCCGGAGGGTAAGTCATCCAGTCTGATATGGTGTGCGCTGGGGATGGGATACGAGCTCACGAGTCTCGTTGCGGACGAATGGGATTTTTTGCGCAGATACGGAGCTGAATGGAATTCCGTTACAAACGTTGAGACGTCAATAATGGCGCGGGAAATGAGACGTCTCGGCGCCGCCATCGCCAGTCGCTTTGATGAACTTTTTGTGTTTTATGGCGTGGCATTCTTAATCTTTGGTTTGCACTCAATCACAATAAGATTTGGCTTTGGATAGAAAATCGAGGATAATATTTATATATTTTATAGAAATAAAAGTATGAACGTTTTTTTCGTGAAATTATAAATTGAATTTTCTTTAAAACTTATAAAGAAGAGAGGAAAGTATATTTTATAATAAAAGGCCAGAAGAAAGTTCTTGTGAAAAACCTATAAACGTTTAGCAAAAAATATTGTCACAAAAACAAGTATTTTTCATTTTTTATTCAGTAAAACTCAGTACGTTGAAATTACTGAATTTTTCTTTCCTTTTCCGAACAATAGCTAAACTATTAAATATTTGTTTGTAATCATTAGGGCAACCAAAAAAAAAAGCTCTAGCTTCTTATTGTTGGTGTGGGGACATAAGCGCCAGTCCCATATCCGCACAATGCACCAAAGACTACTGTGCTACAAGACATAAGCGCTACAGTCAATGGCGCCAGTACTTTAAGTAAATTGCGGTATTGTATCTACT
>JAAAKO020038786.1:0-12374 GCA_010015015.2 Bolitophila cinerea
TAGTTGGGTCACTCGAAGTGACAGCAAATGCGAGCAAATAATTGTACGTGTTGCTTCGTTGGCGGTCACGACACGACCCCCTTTAAAGTGCTCAAAAAATTATGTTTTCCGACGGCTCGGAAATAAAAACGTTTATTGAATATTTTAAGAAAACATTTCCCGCCGGTGTATTCTGTGTTCGCGGAAAGCGTTAAGTTTTATAAGGCTAAACAAATCACCGGTAAAACAGTGTCGGGTTGGGTCTCTTAATTTAAAAGTTTAACCATAAATTGCGAATTTAAAACGTATTTTAAGTTCGTATTACGCGATAATTTTTTGGCGGGATTAGAAAGTGGACCAATTTTTAGCAGAGTATAACTGAAATTATAGTGAAGAATCAACGTTTTAACAGTGTGCAACATTGGCACTCAAAGCGAAATTGCAAGTGTTGGAAAAGTCAAAAGATTTAGCTGTAAAAAGAAAAACAGTTATAAAAAACCATTCAATTTAAATGAGCAGGAATGTCTAGCTGCAAATAAAGAGTTTTTTGGACTATTCTTTGAACATTGTTTTTAAGAATAATTCCGTCGTCGGGGAATTATTAGTGATCGAAAATTATGGAAAGCCTTTCATCGGGCGCTATATTTTGAGATTATTAGACTTACAATTTATTAACAATATAAATTCGGTTGGTTCGGGATCAGTTTTTCCGTTGTTGGATAAATACTCTGAAAATTTTAACGATGATCTCGAGCGGTACAAATTCAATAAAAAAATGGAATTAGTGTCGTCTGGAATTCAGACAATTTTTTGTAAACCACGTCCAGTGCCGATTGCTTTCCAGGATTTGGTTAATAAGCAGATTGACGATGATGTACGTACGTAGAGGACTCCTGAAGAAAATAGAATTAGTTCCTGTGCTAAAAAGGATGGTGGATTGAGGTTATGTGCTGATTATAAAATAACTATTAACCGATATCTCAAAGATTTTTACTTTTCGTTGCATAGATTCAAAGATTTATTTGCAGCTTTACAAGGTGTCCAGAAGTTTTAAAAGCTAGACCTTAAAAATGCTTACAATCAGCTCGAGTTGGACGATGATAGTCAACCAGTTACTGGCATAGAGTACACATAAAGGTTTTTTTGCTCCAACTGTCGTCTGACTTTCGGAACAAAACCGGCTTGTTTTATATTTCAATCTGTAGGTTTTAACTGTAGGTTTTCGTCTAAGTGAAGCGAAGTGCAAATTCTTCAAGGAGGAGATTAGTTATAGTATATATTATCGGTTCAAAAGGACTTCATAAAGATCCTGCTAAATTTGGAGCAATTGTGGACACTATCGCTCCTAAAAAACCTACCCAATTTTAATCTTTTGTTGTACTTGTCGGGTATTACGTTAAATTTATTCCTAACATGGCACAGATTCTTTCTCCAATATACAGATTTCTTTAAAAGGACAACAAATTTGAATGGAGTTTAAGCTGTAAAGAAGCATTTAATGTGGTTAAGCAGATTGTGTCATCTGAAAAAGTTTTAGCACATTATAACCGTGATGCAAAAGTTAAGTTGGTGTGCGATGCAACTGCTGATGGTGTTGGCGATGCCATTTTTCAAACTGCCGCGGGCGAGGATGATCGTCCAAACGCTTTTGCTTCAGGACCCTTTCCAAAGTAGAAAAAAAATATTCAACTACACATCGAGAGGCACTTGCGATTTACTTCGGCGTAATAAAGTTTTCGCATTATTTACTAGGTCGCCGATTTGATCTTCAAACGGCGATTTTCGGCGTAAAGAAGGGTATGCCGGTATACCTGGTCCGTATTTTTGTCAAATTTTGATTTTGACATACAGCATGTTCAACGAAACCTTAATAACATTGCTTTTTATGTCGTTTTTCAGTTGAAACAACGGAAGAACTAGAAGAAAACTATCCCAATTACCTCAATTTCATGGCTAAAAGTATTAAACCACTGGCCAGTAAGATCGTGATTAGGAAGGAATCCAGGAACTGTTTTAAGCAAGGCGCTGGATGGACTTAAATATGGTAGGACAACTGAGATGAAATCTAAGGAAGAATTTATACCCTTCATTCAAAGATCAGATGAACTATCTGTAGAAGAGGGCATTTGATGTGGGGCTATAGAGCTATTATACATAATAAACTAAGATTATATCCGATTCAGGCTCTACATTCAACATATTCCGGTATAGTCAAGTCAAGATGAAGGCCAGAGCCAGATCGTATTTTTGGTGGCCATGTGGATGGATAACGACATCGAAAATATATGTTAGAACTGTCTTCAATGACAAAATAGCCGTCCAGAACAGCTAAAAACGACCCTGTCGACATGGCCAGTGAACAATCGACCTTTGGATGAGTTTACCTCGATTTTCTTGGTCCTTTTCATGGAAAAATGTTTTTCATTGTGATAGATAGCTACTCTAAGTGGATAGAAGCATATGCAATGAATAACCTTACTGAAAATGCTGTTAAATCATTCAAAGCGGGGATATAAAAGGCTTTTGAGAATCCAGGCAATCATGGTGTTTCGTTAAATATTTAATCAACATATATCTCCTTTTCTACAGAAGGTCGGTACATTCTACTACTGCTGAGACGCCGTATAAACTTATTTTTGGTCGTGAGATGATTACACATTTTGATCGCTTGAAGCCAAATTTTATGTCGACAGTAGAGCAAAAGATCGAAGATCGAATTTCCAAGTAGAACGCTGGTCGCACCAAGAAGGAGTTTGTCGTGGGTGATTTGGTGTTAGGAAAGAGTTGGAACGCAATTATACCTGTGCGAGACAAGAAGTGGACAACTCTGGAAAAGACATGCGGATCAGCTCTGTTGTAGAGAGCAAGAGGGTAAAATTTATAAGGTATAGAAAGAAGCCTTAAAATAAAATGAAATAATATTATTCATTTTTACATGCAAAATGTACTTTACTATACCCAAGCCATACAAAAATATAAAATTTTTGATTGTCACACTTTCAAAGGGTAAAAAATCTTAAATATTTAAAAATGGAAACAAAAAAATATTGAAGATATTTTTTTTTTTTGGTTTTTATATTTAAATATTATTTGGTGGGATAATAAAAGCCCTAAAATACATTAAGTATTTTATAAGTTTTAAACAAGAACTGCCATTTATAACGCCTTAGGAATTACGCTTTAAATTGAAAACAATTTTCTTCAATCAAAGGATCCCTTGATGATAAGAAGACAAAACGAATTTTCCTTAAAAGTATGGTCTCGGATTTTGTTGTGATTTGCGGCCATTCTCTAAATTAATTCTACTGCATATATTTCCTGTTTTCAAATTTGATGAAATTGCTCCGTCGCAAATATATTCGGTTCTAATGCGATGATTTATGCAAAAAGACACCTATTTTTTAATTTTTAGTAAATGTTTTTTTTTAAGAATAATATATTATTTATAAAGTCACGGAAATAATTAAATGCCTTTTTTATGCAATACATTATCTTCTCAATCAAATGATATTGATTGATTAACGGCCATATTATTTACCGAGAGTTAAATCATGCTTAACCCGAGAGTTGATTAGTTTATTTAAGCCACTAAATATATTTGAAATATATATAACTACTTACGTACCAATTTTGCGACCACCATCAATTATTTTTCGTCAGCACAATGATTTCCTGCTATATATGACCTCGAAGTCATAAAAAACGCACTGTATATAACATTTATAAAATGTGATCACAAGAACACAATTTAATACAAACACTCTCAACTAAAGCATGAAGAAATACTAATTACAATATTATGTCACATCTTTAAAAACTATGCTTCTTTGGCACTTCTATGTACAGCTTCTTCAAGTTCCGTTCCTTCGTACACTGCTTGTTTCCTCATCGCAATTTGTAATTTATTATAGTCGAATTTATGCTTGGAAAAACGATATCTAAAATTGAAAAAAAGAAGATTTTAGAATATTTTTAAAGTGTGTGTATATTTTTGAAATTATTTTTTACCTGCACACCATCCAGTAGCCTACTGTTGTAAGAGAAAACCCGGCCATTCCAGAATGCATAGCTATCCTGGGACGTGAAGTTGCCATAAATGTGATGAATCCCAATCCAATTCCAGCTCCAAGTCCATTTAAAAAACTGGCTCTAAAACATGGAATCTGCGCCACATCTCTGCCGAATATAAAGAGGCTCTGAAATATTTGTTTAATGTAAATAATAATAACGGAAAATGTGTTTTTTTATATGGGAGAATAGAGAGTGTGGAGCGGTATTGTATAAATTATAATGTTATTTATAATTGTAATTAATATGAAACCACATGACATAAATAAACTATTAAGTTCTCTATTAACTTATAAAAATACCTTTTTTTGTTCAATAAATTCTTCGTCTTTGCCTTCCATAATCACAATTTCTTTGATTTAAGTATTTGTAATATTTGTTATATAAACAAATAAAGTAAATTTAGGCAATGAAAGAAGTTTAATAAATGAACGGAAATATTAAATTGTTTCGGGGCAATAACAACAATGCAACATAACCAAAATTATATGTATTTTATGATTGTTGTTTTAGTTAATAACTTATATTATTCCGTTTATGTGTTTATGTCTTGTTCCGGCGTTTTGACTGATGTGTACATTCAATTAAATGTACTATCAGTATCACTATCACTGTTTCTGATATGATTTTCTTATTTTGATAGTAAAATCCGAGATAAAATCTAAATCAGAATCATATGTAAAATGTAAACAATGTGTTATTTTGACATTGACATAATATCGTGTAAACTATATAGAAATGTAAACTATTTCTAGAGATGTGCAAAATGTATCTATACAAATGCTTCAGATACTTCAATATAATTAAATCGTAGTGACGTCATGGACATTGTTTATTTATGTTTGGAGTCACGTAGTTATGACGATGCAATCCGAGATGCATTAGCAATACCAAAAAAATATTACATCTAGTGCAGTTTGATGTTTACGTAATTATTATATGTTTTAATTAAAATGCTAATCCTGGTAAAATTTTTTGAATGACATTCATGATTTATTAAATTCAAATTGATAAGATGATAAAGAATCGAAGAAAAATCAAAGAAATTCAATAGAAATATAATTATAAATCAAGTGGAAATGTTTTTTCAAATTGTATTTATTTGATATAAATTAAATACAGTTATCTCTATTAATTGAATCCACTTGAGGGCATGCGAAATACTTAAAATATTGTCATTTTCCACTTTCTTATCTATGTGACGCATCCCCACCAACACTCAAACATTTGCAGATGAGATCTTGCGATACCGTAATTCAAACTCATTTCTCATTTCTCACTACTCTCTTTTCACGACTACTGTCAGTCAAAACTCAAAACATAATAATTAAAGATAACATAACATTGCATTAAAAATTAAAGTATAAATAAATTTACTTTGCATTCTTTTAATATTTCGGTTTTATTTTTTATTTAAATTTCATTGTTCACCTGAAGAAGGTATGCTATTTGTTATACAATAAATATTTCTACCACCCGCATAGCAGTGACATTTTGAAAGCGCAATACAAATACATAAATTGTATGTGTAATGTTTTTGGGTGTCACAGAAAAAGTGTTTAGCTGAAAACTGTTTTTACCGCTAAACTATAATTACGTTAATTATCGCCATCAATTAGGGCATTTATTTATAGATTTGTGTGTGCAAAAAATTACAGAATATATAAAGATGTCATTTTCATCGGATCCATATGAGCAAAAATTGTACCAAATGTTTACTAGCTACGACACTGGTTCCAAGGGCAGTTTAGACAAAGATGCTTTATCAAGGCTATGCGAATCCCTGGAACTAAAAGACCGAGAACCTGCCTTGGTCGCATGTTTGCTAAACAACGACATTAACAGTCGTGTAACATTTAAGGGATTCAAGGACGGACTTTTAAAATTGCTTGCCACCGACTCTACCGATTCCAATTCTATTCCTTGTAAGTATTTCCACAAAACTAAATTCTAAAATTTAGCTTTAATATATTTTGTTCTAATCTGAAAATACCGTATTTATTTTAAATTTAAATGTAATTATGGTGACTTACTAACATTTATTGATTTATATATTACGACAACTAAAAAGACTTATGTAAATAAATTAATTTTAGTGCCGATCAGCACAAACAAACAAAACGAAGATGATACATTTAAAAATGGACAGCTATCACCATCTCGAGAAGTATCTCCAAAGTTTATTGTTGGATCTAAGAAGTACGGTCGCAGATCGAGACCGGAAAACGCTGCGTTTGAGTCTTCAGATACTGGATCTGACAGTGAATATGCTGCAAACACAGTTATGTCAAATTCTACTACAGCAGACAAAATAAAGTGTTCTCAAAAGGTAAATGAATTAAGCAATAAATATATTTTTCAACTAAAACATTAACAATAATTCCATTCTAAAGGTACAGCGCTCTTCGTCGCACAGTGATTTACATGGTAATAAAAAACGCATTTCGTATCCCGGTCACAAACTAAAACGATGTGCATCGCTTCCGTCTCAAAAACCTAGAAAAATAGAAGACAGATCTCGAAACCTTCACACACAACGAGAAAGTAGTGTAGAATCCCTAGGTATGTTACTTTCCTAAGTATATGTTATTGTTTTCGTTTTTTTTTTAAGAACAAATCCTGATTTTGTTTCCGTTTGTTGTTAGTATAAAGTGTTTTTTTTCGCATTCGTTTTCATTATTTTAGAAGTAGTTATTTGAAATAACAGTAAAATTTCTAAACGTAAGAAGCATCCGCTAATAACAAAAACAGCAAAACACATACACACACACGACTGATAACAAGCGAATATTTTGATAATTTAGAATTAGATAAAACTCTTAACACCCTTGTTCACAGGCAACTTAGATTTTGAAAATCTTTCGCACAGCCTATGGGCCGTGTGGACTGACTTCGGCCAAGACACCGACAATTTTCTAAATCAATGTGAGTTGGAGAAGGTGTGCGACCGAGTTGGCCTACATAAAATTGCAAATAAAGTTGCTGACGAAGTGTTTGAAAAATTGGGACTCGAGCCGACCTGTAGAATTAGTTTTAATGATTTTATAGCGCTCATTCAAAATGATTCGGATACTTCGCAGACGAATGATGATTGTAATACACTTGCAAATACGATTTCTTTAGCTGCGCAGGAAGGTAGTAGTTGTACCAATCAGCATGTTCCTAGTCACGTCTTGCATGCGCATTCAGGTTTGTTTTTCGTTTGATTGAATCATAGCAAATAGACAAAAGTATTATTCTCTACTAACTGCATCTCTTTCATTGGTCGTTTAATCTAACTAAACTATAATTTTCTTTAATAGTCGAATGTCTGTTTTTTTTTTAAATTACCGCGAATTTATTGAAATATGTTGGAATAATTATATATTTTCAGACGGATTGTCTACAGAATCCACGGTTGTGCCAGCTAATGTTATTGTTGACATGTGGGAGGCCGCTGGCATTATGGATTCAAAACAGTTACTAGATAATTTGGGCTTTAGTACAAAAGATATTCATATTTCAATGCTGTCTTTGGCAATAGACGAAGATCTGCAAGGTGCAAATGGTGAAAATGAGACACTTGCTTCACCTCTTTTACGGGTAATTTTTGTTTAACATTTTCAAAAAAAATAAGCATAAATGTTTTGTTTAAAAATTTAAAGGCATCCTTGGCACTTCACAAAGCTGAGGTAAATGCACTTCAACATGCATTTAAACAGATAGTGGCTGAAAATCGCAAACTTCATAATAATAATAGAGACGCAAATCGTCGTGCTCAGCTACTTGCACAAGAAGTGGACGAACGTCATGTTTTACTCGATAATTCGGCAAGGAAAGAGGTAAATATTTTAAAAATGTAAATAGAATTGAAGACATTTTTTTGTTTATGTTTTTTTCTTAGATTCGTTTGCTGGAACAACGACATGCTGATATTGTGCGTGAGCTAACGGACCAACTGTCCACGGATCGAGAACATTGGTCAAATCTAAACATTAAATTAGAAAACCGCATTAAATCGTTTGAGTCAGAGGATGCAAAACGAAAAGCGGATATCATATCATTTCAAATAGAAATCAGTGCCTTAGAAACCGAACAAATTCAATCACAGAAACAAACAACGGAACTTTTGGAAGAAAACATTAGACTCAATAATGTTATTGTTGATATGGAAGAGCGACACCGTACCGACGAAAGTAAAAAGAGTGAACGGGCACATGACGAAGTTCTTGATCTATTTGATAAGATGTCAGCGATGCAATCGGAAAATTCTAGTCTACGTGATAAGATTGACGAATTGGTAACTGAAGTTGAGGAAAAAGCCATTGAGCTTCGAAAAGTAAGACTTTCCTTACAAAATCGATGTGATAGCAAAGGTATAGAGGAAACCAATATAAGTTCCGAAGTAGATTATTTGGGTGGATTAGCAACGAAGCGTCGTGGTGATTCTCCGAGCAAAGCTAAGATTTCCGAAGAAAGTCCACGCCTTGGTAAGTTAAGGAAATGCAGCAACGATAGTACTGGGCCTAATGATTCAGACGGAAGTGGTGATTGGATGCCTTCAAATAAAGACTTAAGTGACAGTCAATCTATTGAGACGACTGGTGGATTTTTACAAGAAACATCAGTCGACTCGAAAGATATGTCTGTTTTAGATAAACTCGATAAAAATGGTTTAAAATCATCAAACAGCGGAAAAAGCTTACAAAATGATTTGCAATCAATATCAAAGCTGAAAGACCGAATCTGTGAACTTGAAGGAAGTCTTGAACAAATGCAAAAAGCATACGAGGAATGCGAAGATTATTGGCAAGGAAAGCTTAATGACGAGAGGCAAATTTATGAAGAAGAACAACGAACCAATGATGAGAAATTTAATGAACTTTTGAAAAAGATGGGTGAATACGAAGAGCAATTTGCGCCACTCACAGAAAAAGACGGTAGACTATCGCCTATAGAAGAAAAAGGTCAACTGGAACAACAGTATTCTGAATTGGAAGCAGAAATCGAGGAAGTTAAAGAAACAGCTAGGAAAATGTTGAAAAAAAAATCCTCGGAGATTGATCGATTGCAAAAGAAAGTCAATATACTACAGGAGAAAGTTGGTGGAGCAGCATTTGATACGTAAGATTTTTGTTAATTAGATAATTCAAGAATTTAATTTAATCATGTTTTTTATGATTACTTTAGTCAATCTTTAGAGAGCGCTGCAGATTTTGAAAGTCCGGCTAGTTCACCGATGAACTATTTGTGGCACCAAAGTACTATTCAAACACCTGCAAGGGATTATCAAAATCCAAACTGGTCAACACGATCGTTGCCACAGGAAGGACAATCTAATCCAGCACCAACATATTTTGAAGAACATTTACGCAATACGATTTCGCCTATTCAAAGACCAATGTCACCGGCTAAACCTGCTGAGAAGAAAGATTCCGAATCGGACGCGAATTCAGTAAAAAGTTTTGGAACTCATAGTGTGGCCTCGACGCATAGTGTGTAAGTCTAATTTTCGGTGACATGCAAAATATACTTTGAAAACATCTTTTTTCTCTTCGCATTATGTTTTTGTTAAAAAGAAAGAGTTGTTTTTTGTTGTGCACTTTTTGTTTTGTATATTTTAAATTAATTATTATCGAACACATTAATTTTCAGACATCGATCATTTCCTGACGCGATTTGCACAAGTCCAAATGTCTTACGTGAAGATATTAAACGCTTAAAGATTGTTGAGATCCAGCTTAAACAAGGAATACAGGAATTATCGAATCAACGAGAAAATCTTGTTGCAGAACTTCAACATTTACACGAAGCCCGATCAGCCATAGAAAAAACCTATTATGCTGTAAGCCAAGAAAATATATTTCACTGATTTTCGTTTTTATGAAGTAATATAAATGTTTTAGCGCACAAATCATCCTAATATGCTGCAGCTCGTCCGACAGCTGGATGAAAAAAATAGATATCTTGAGAATTGCCTTAAAAATCAGAAGCACTATACAGATACAATAATGCACCGTAAGTATTACCCCAAGTTTATTTTTTTTTAAATTAAATACATTTTTATTTTTGTCTAAAGTAGTCGCATTGAGCTAATGTTGTCGTTTAATCCGCAGTAGAGAGTAAAAGGAGTGCATGGATCTCCTGGTCTTATAACTTTGCTGGCACCAGTGCAAGATTGTTGTTTGAAGACTTTTATAAAGTTGTTATTGTTTCGAATTGAACTAATTTTATCTTTACTGGCAACCAAATTATAACAGGTACCAGGAAGCATATCAATAAATCCAGCTATTCCGCCATAATTTGAATCGTGATAGAAAGAAACTTCAAAACTGAATCCACACGCAAAACATGCGAGCAATACAAATGCAAAAACACTTTTCATTTTTTTTATTATATTGATTTGTTTTTCAATTTTTTTCTTTATATGTCCATTTTTATAAGCTCGGTTATATTTTTTCAGCTAAACAAATATTTAAATACAATGACTAGGTCAATGACTGTAGACTGAATGACCCCGTTACTTTTATTGGATCATTGATATGTTTATTTTTTACTATTTACTTTCAGAAACTCGATCTGAGATTAGTGGTCTTCATAATCGCATTGAATCGCAGACAATTGTTTTAGCAGAACAGTCACAAAGGCTTGGAAATTCCGACATTTTGGTTAAAGATTTGTACGTTGAAAATTCTCAACTGAGTGCCGCCATTCAAAGACTGGAATTACAACGTAGCAGAAACAGCCATATCTTGCAGCATCAAGGCCTAACAGGAATGCCTTAAAATAGTGTAGGTTAATATTTTTTTACGGAATTTATAACTTCCTAACTCGATACCTAATTATTATTTTTACATACATAATATGCTAAATTATTAACAAAATTAATTTGTTTATTTGTTACATTTTTTATCAGTTTTATACGAACTAAATGTTTAGTTCTATTTTAGATACTTCTGTTTTATTTATATATGTAAATATTTTTATAAAAAGTATTGTATTATTCCATTTTTTGAGTGTGTGTGTTCTTCGTATAAGAAACAATTAAATCAATTAGTAGAAACATAAGTAGCCCAGAAATCACATATTTTTCGCACAGTAAATTAAAAGATAACCTATTTTAAAATAATAGGCTTCTCGCAATGGTGCAAAAATGATAATTTAAACACTCCTCATTGTAATTATAGATCCAACACCAACACATATAGCATATCTTAAGATGTTATGGCAATTATTTTTTCAAACAAACCACAATACGAATAGAATGTATTATTTTAATCATTTAATATGGTATTATATAATATCATATTTATTCATTAATCGTCGACACAAATGTACTAAAATATCTTAAATGCTTCTCTTCATTATGCTCTCGAAAATATGATCTGTGCCTTAGAGCTTAGAGATTTTGTGCAGTCTGTTGTACGGTCTAAAAACATTATGTATAAAAGTGATTAATTTCAAAAACAAATATCAAATATACCATCTTATAATTTTTACTAAAGACTTTATTAATCATTATTAAAATATTTACATAATACGATATGAAGCTATAGTTTGTGCGATTCCGACACAATAACCTGATGCGATCATATACTCTATAATAAATCTATACACTTTATCTTTTTTTTTACCAAAACACAAACACAAACACAATAAGTAGTAAATTGTTTCATATCCGTAAAATAATTATGTATAAAAACCCTATTGATTACATTACACGTTTTATATTTAAATTATAAATGTAATGTTATTGTTGTTGGGTGTTACAATTAAAATTCAATTACTAAACAAGCTTTAAATTTTAAAAATCTAAAAAAACGAATCTATTTTATTAGAAAAATTGTATTTAAATATGTAAATTGTAATAATTATTAAAGATATATAATATTGTTATAAGAATAAGTTGTTGTAGAAAGTGTGATAGCGTATGTTGAAGTTTTTTTTTTAAAGAAAATATGATTGAACCATATTTTTTTTTATATTACGTACTAATAACCTTCAATTACCATGATTTTAAAAGTTATATTTTTTAATACACAGCGTTTTTTTTCAATTAATTTAATATGTTTTGGTTGTTATGTAGAAAATATTTAAATACAAGATTTATTCAATTTAGTCTGCATTTTTGTATTTGGTTTTAAGGTATAATATTCCATGGTGTAAAGGATTCCTCTTTCTGCGTCTTAAACTGAATTAAATAAAAAAAACGTTAGGATAATACATGTTTTTTATATTTTATAATATATTTCTTACTTGATCTGTTATTTGGTCCGAACATGCTAATCGAATTCTTGAAGATGTTGCTGGAGACATCATTTCAAATTGTTCGCTTAGATTCTCTTCAA
>JAAAKO020038797.1:0-12374 GCA_010015015.2 Bolitophila cinerea
CTCTTATAGAATCTGGCAAAAAAACTCGGAGAGCCAATTTTCACAGGCCTCTTTTGTGGCCAACTTTCGACTACCAAGCTCGTTCGCCATCGACAGAAACTGGTGGTAAACACTTGGTGCCAGGTCCGGACTATACGGTGGATGCAAAAGAACCTCCCAACCGAGCTCCCGGAGCTTCTGGCGCATCACCAAAGATGTGTGTAGCCTGGCGTTGTCCTGATGGAAGACAATTCGGCCTCAGTTGATCAAAGATGGCCTCTTCTGCATGAGTGCTGCCTTCAAGCGGTCCAGCTGTTGGCAGTAGATGTCCGAATTGATTGTTTGACCATAGGTGAACAGCTCATAGTGGATGATTCCCTGCCAATCCCACCAAACACACAGCATAACCTTCCAATCCGGGCTTGGCCACCATCTGGGCCGCTTCACCGTGCTTCGACCGTTTTTCTACGTCAATTCGTGCGGCACCCATACATCGAGCTTCTTTGTTAATCCAAGCTTCTTCTAATGGTTTATAACGGTTTGATGACTCATGCCGAGCTCTTGGCCGACCAATTCAGCGATGTTGTCGCAATTTTCGACGGCAGGCCTTCCGGAGCGTGGCACATCTTTGAGACACCTCTACACCAGAACGAAAACGTTGAAACCATCGTTGTGTGGTGGAAATGGAAACTGCATCGGCTCCAAAAACTGCACAAAGAGATGCATTTTTGCCTTTGTCGTAGTAGTACTGTTAAATATGTCGGATTTTCTCTTTATTTTGCTCCATGTTCGCGACGCTATAACTCACGAACGACTAAACCAAACCACAAAATGACATTTTAGCGCGTAAAAAGACCTTTCCAACAAGCTATAGCATGACCCGATGCGATGAATACAACTAAAACTACGCGCTTGCAACGACACCTAGCGAAAATACCGCAGGACTTTTTTGACAACCTTAAATATAAAACTGATAATTTAGATTCGTTTAAACTATTTAGTTTTTTTGGTGGTTGTAGACTTTTGATTTGAGATCGACGATATATTTGGAGTTTGAATTCGCACTGTAAATATGCAAATTTGAAATAACTCTATCCCAACGCCACCAATCGGGTCTATTCATACATACACAAATTTCTAATGAAACCCTAAATAATAATTTTGGTAACACATTGACCCCAACGCCATCAACCGGGTCCAAAATAAAAGAAAAACCTTAAAGATCTCAAACCGAACATATGATGATATGATATATGATGAAAGCTCGATAACTTGTATGGTTCCAGAGATAATTCGTTACAAACAAACACACAAACGATTATATATATATATATAAAGATTAGTTTTGCAAAAATATAATAGTGCAATATCATCTGCATATAACTGATTTTAAAATATGTAATTTTTAAATATTATATACAGTAGATATACTATATAAAAAATCGCAACGATGTTTCTTTTTGCAATTATATATTGGAGTAGTGCTCGCATACAGTAACAGTGTTTAAAATCTTCTCAATAGGCAAAATAAACTGAATAATTCATTATAAAATAATCGATTATTTAATAAAATGACCAAATATTTATTTAAATTTTTGTGTTGTTTTTTAATCTTCAAAAATAAAAGTATGATCACAATGTATGAAATCTGATTATATTTTTATATATGTTTTTTGCTTGATTAATAATTAAGCATAAGCTCCATATAAAATTTATTTTTTCAAAGTCATCTTCCTATTGCGCATTTGAAATTTACAAAAATATTTAAAAAAATATTTTTAAATAATAATTTACAAAAAAAAACAAATATTACTCTAAGAAGATGTATTAATTTAAATTAAAAGAATTTTTTATACCTTATTTAAATAGTGATAATAATAATAATACGGAAAAATTGTGGGAAATTCTTCTGCGCCTAGATATTGTTACACAAATGTATATTGTGTTGTTTAAATAAATTATGAGCTTAGTTAAGTAGTCAAAACACAAGCAAAATTATGTTTTATTTAACAACAAAACGACAAAACGTTTTAAAATTATTTTTTGTATTTCAAACGAGCGATATAAAGATGTTATGATTTAAAATAGTTGAAAAATTGAAAAATTGTTGTATAGATCTTACGAAACTTTAAAAAGAGAATTGTCAAAAAAATACTTTAATGATATCCCTTGCCCTTCTCATCAAGTATTTATTAGCCCAAAAAAACTCATTAAAAATACTTCATTTAAGTTAAATAGTATTTATTTACACTAGATCTTAAAAAACACATTTTAAAAACGCATTTTTTATTAATTTAATAAAAAATACATATATATTTATATAAGGTAATTTTTTATTTATATCTTCCTATTGTTCAAATGTTTTTATCTTCCATCATTCCACTTACATTTAAATTAGATGTTTTGATTTGAAATAATGTATGTTATTATATTTTAAAATATTTTATCATGTCTATACAATCATCAGCCCTACAATAGGTTAAATTATGCATGAAAGATATATGATAAATAAAAAAAAAATATATTAATTGTACCTATAGAAAAAATGTATGAGTAATGCAAATGTAATTCATATATCATATTCAAAGCTTTTCCATAGCAAACGTCAGTAAATTTTCTGAACGAATTTAAATCTATAATTACCTGTTTTCACATTTAAGGTATTTACATTAAAAGTGAGCGTGTATTTACATATATATGTATTTATACGTGCGATGTGTAATATCATTATAGTTATAGAATTTGAATGCTGGCCGGAAGCCAGAAATCCGCACTGATATATATATATATATATATAAAACGTACATGCAGGGCAAACGACGGACGAGTCTACGAAGGTGCTGTATATAATTACAGCACATCAAATGCTGTGCATTATGTATTTAAATATAATCAGACTAAATATATTATAAGTTATTCTTTAAGCAAATAAAAGATTCTTTATATTTTTAATCTTGTGTCGTATACCTAGAGAACGCGTGACATAACGGTGCAACGCCAAGTTTTTGTTAATTACATTCAATAACGTTTTGAAATGGGACGATAAAAGGATGTATGCTTTGGCGCTAGATCCTTCATCTTAAGCGCTCTGCGGTAGAACTCTGTGATTCAGAGATGCTCGCTCGGTGGCGCCCGATTTATTTGCACTTTATTTTTGGTTTAAATACAATTGGCATTTAAAAATAAAACAAATTGACGGTGCCATGCGCTACGTCAGCGTTGCGTGGTGGAATGTATGTTTATTTGTTTTCCGTCTTGTGTAATTATATTAAACTGAAAATAAAAAAAATATCCGACAAAAATAGCATTTAATTAATATACATTACATTTAATCTTAATGCAAATGAACAAAAACAACAACCGATTGCTTGCACGCGCAAAATTTAATTATAATATTAGCTTTGCGCTTTATTAAGTGGTCGAATTTGTTATTCATTAGCGAACTATTTAAAATATGAATTGTATACAAACAAACAAAAAGATAACATAATATTTAATAAATTGTATTATTGCCAACATAACAATTGAAATGCATATAAATCTAGTGCGATATAAAAGTATGCTACGGATGTGCATCACACATAAGTTACAATGATGAAACGAAATTGTTTGGCATATGCATTTAGGCGCACAGCCGTCTCGATGCGTTCACATATAAACATGATTTACTTATTATGTCTATGTGCAATGTGAATGTCCATTTTGAAATGAGTAATATTTTAATTTGTCGTTTATTTATTTTGAGATTTTTAATAAATTCTATGTGTTGTGTTATTAATAATTTCTTTAAAAAGAATTGTGGATTTTAGATCGATATAATTGGAAAAAGACTTGCAGGTTGCCACCACTATTGGATTTTGAAATTTTAACTTTGTCTTAACCTAAGCTCCGACTGTCATCGACATAAAAAAAATAGTTGTCATTTTTATTATATTTCTGGAGTGAAAATACGCAAAAAACAGTGTTTTCTGGACAAAGTGTGAAAAATTATTTCCTAAAAATAGAAAAATTTCATTTTTTTTGACGTGTGCTCGGAACTGGCAATTTTATTCATGCATATTCCAAAATGACGTTATTATTTTGGTTTGCAGGTTGCCACTCCATTTTAAGTATGGCAGGGGTGGCAACCTACAAGCCGTTTTTTATGGCGATCATTAAAATAGCTACGTGGTGGCAACTTGCAATCCTTTCCCTTATATACGGATAATAGGCTCACATTTTTTATTGGCCGATGCTATTGGCACACTCTTTTTCTTAAAATAAAGAAGCTTGAAGTAGTAGAGGCTTACCACCGCAAACGCTTTATAAATTGGATTATTTAACTCATAATCGTTTTTAACAACACAACACATTTCTCTTATGATTTTCACAAATTACAAATAATAGAATTCTATTTGAATTTATTTAGAATAGTTTTTTTTTGCTTTACGCTTGGGGCATGAATGAACTAAAGTAAAATACTGTCATAAAAAGTGCGTGCGAATAGCCTTTTTCAATATCATTACATAAATATGTCACATTTCCAAAGAAAATGTGACTTATGTCACTTTCATTATCACCGGCACAAATGAAGCTTTTCCAACAGGATGGCGATGATAAATCCGGAGAAGTGTGCAATGAAAATCTGAAATGGAAAATAACCTTAAAATTAAAGCGGCGTTATGATCATTCTTAGCAAACAAATAAAATATTAAGAGATTATTTTGAATTGTAAATTACTATTTAAAAAACATCGAAACAAAGGAATACAAATATTCCAGAGCTCTATATGACAATGAAGAACCATTGGGTCAAAATGGGAGCTATCACCGAAAGTAATCAATTCTGGGTATACACAAAAGTGATTCTAGACCAATGCTAACCATTATATGGTGTCCATCAAATTAAACCGTTTTCAGAACTCTGTTTAACTATTTTTAAAATATTAAAAAAAAAACAATTATTACCACCGGGTCAAATTTATTAAAAAGTATAGATTTTAATAAAATACCCTTTGTCCGTTTAAATGCATGTTCCTAATCATTTTTTTTTAATAATTTAGTTCTTTTTATATAACGGCCGACAGCAGCCAAAAACACGGCTAAAACTTCTTTGCCGCCAGCACTGGTCAATGTGGACAAGTCAAATTGGCCACAATTAGTATTTTGACGTTATTTAAAAAAAATAATGTATTTGTATGTTAAAAATCCAATTGAAACAAAACTATTTTTTAAATAGTTTATGTATTATAAACTCCAAAAGATTTATAATTAAAAACTAAAATAACATGAAGAGATTTTCATAATATTGTTATATGTATTGTAGACAAATCATAATAAAATAAAAAGTTGAATAAATAGGCAATAGGCATTATATATTTTATACACTGAAAGTAGCAATTTTAAAAGTGAATCGTTTTTTTTTTTAATTTATTTATTTAAAAAAAAGTTTTTTATTTTAACTTTTTTATAACTTTAGAAGATCATTATTTTTAAAACGCGTTTGCTCACTATTTAACCTATCTATAATTAAAGATAATTAACACACCTTTTAAAACATACTTACAACTACAGGCATCCACGCACAGCCGCAAAAGTGTCCGCAGCTGGTGATCATAAAAAAACTCATGAACGGTGCAACGCAAAATTATATTTATTTTTCACAAAAACTTGAGCTCATAAACCCAAAAATAAAACTGCTACAACCAAATGCATTTATTTTCGGGCCACTTTTTGGGAAAAATAGAAAGTCACATCCGAGCGCATTCCCGGGCACCTTTACCATACAAAGACCAAAAACGCAAACACAAAACGTTAAAAATTGCACTCATCCCCGATGTAGCAAACAGTTAGCCAGTATGATTATCGCAATGTGTGTGCGAGTTCCGAATAAATTAAAAAAAGATTTTGCATCTCAGCAAACATTTTTTATTATTAAATAAAAAACAAGAGTATTTTCTGGTACTTTTGTAAATGTACTTTTTCAACACTGTAAAAATTAACCCGCATCGAAATCAAAATTCCAAGAATTTTGTTTACCAGGAAAAAAAGACCGTGGAAACTGCGATTTAAACCACTGTGCGCCGCGACGTCTTGAAAGTCCTTGCTACCTGCCGGCAAAAAATCTTTGTCGGATTATATATGGTATGTAAAATAAATGAGATGGGACAAGCTTAATACTATAAAATACTGATTATTTTTAAAATTATGCAAAAATATATTAATTAGCAAAAATGTCTTTAAAAAAAAACTATATTATGTTTCCGTATGGCTCGTCTATGTATCAAAGTTTGGCTTAACGTTAAATTACGAGAAATGCATATGTCTTATTATCTCTAATTATTCTTAATTTCTCTCAGACTCTGTGAATATGTAAATTTGTTTGGCCTTTTGTGGTGTACTTGTCCATAACCTACATAAAAATCCTATAAGTTATCTGATTCGATAAAGACCAATTTAAAGCATAACAAGATATATACTAAATATACATGCCAGATAGAATTAAACTAAAAATATACTGAAAATACAATTTCAAATATTTCTCTACCTACGTCAACCATCACACAAACACGCAATCATATATAAGAAAATAAATATATATTCACATATGCACGTACACGGTCAGTCGTGATCTTTAACTACAATATTTTGTGTGACTCATTGACTTTATGATTTTCATTTAGCAAAAGCATTTTTCACAACCACGCACATCGCACACATCTGTTGCAATTGGCGTGGCGCTTGCGTACTTCCACTCATATAACAGCAGACACGATATACATTTTTTGGGGATAACGCCGCATTTCAATATAAATGCATCAGCGGAGCGGATATTTTACAGAAAGTCTATTATATGATTTGATTTAATTTTTATATATATTTTGTAAAACCATTATATAGAAGAAAACTAAAAAGATTAAAAAAATTCAACCGGTAATAACGATCTGATAATTTTCAAATGATTTTATTGGGAATTTAAACTTAAACAGGCATACATAATATATACAAAGAATTAGATAAAGAGCAAAACTACTGGCGTTTTGCAGATTTTTATAAAGCTGGTGCCGTGATTTGGTTAATCGTATCATATGGCCAATTGGATTTCGTCAATTGTAGTAAATGCGAATAAAAACAGATATGAGAATTCAAATTCAAGTTTTAACGTTATATGTTTTGACTAAAGTTGCAATAAAACCAATAAATTTGAAATTAATGGCTTTAACATCATGTCATTTGGTAGTCATCTCACTCAAGTCGAGCAGGCATATATGGAAAGAAATACATCAACCATGCAAAAAAAAACATATTGGCTCCAGAAATAAAAAAATCTAAAGAACAAATGAATTTGACCAATGAATGAAGAAAGATGGATGTCAGTTTAATTAGCAGAATTTGTTTAAAGAACTAGAAGTCCAGATAAGCAGGAACTTTTAAAAAAAACATTCTTTAAATCAACACCTGTTTTATATAAATCTATATAACTTTTTAATTATCTTTTTACATAAAAATACATATTTTTTAGAAATAGTCTTTGAAAAAATAGTATTTACATTTTATATTTAAACAACAACAAATCGTCCACTAAGGATAAAATACTCCTATCATAAAATTTGATTTTATTCTCAGGAATGAGAATAATGTACATATCGTACAAAATAAACATAACTGCATCATTACTGAAAAATGGCTTATCATCAATGCTAGAAGTATTTTATCCTTAGTGGATGTGATGTTAAACCATCCACAAAGAATACAAAAATTGTGTGTTTTTATACTAGAAAATTAGGTGGGATTGCATAAGGGCCACGGACAAAGTGCCCATGGGTTTTTTATGGCTGAAACGGATAAAAGTCACATGGACATGTCTTCGAATGGAAATATATATAATATATTATATATGTTGCCAATAACATATAACTAACTATTGAGAAAAATCTACCATTTTGGCGTTTTCTGAGTTTCTACTCTTTCCATTCCCTGTTAAAATTTTTTATTATTTTTTTTGTTTTTTATAAGATTTATACTTTTAATTTTATACTATTTTACTGTATTTCATGTTTTTTGTTTTTAATAAAATAAAATACGCGGCGGCATGGTTAATCAAATTGTTTGTCTTTTACTCTATATTAGTTTCGCATGTTTATGATCTTAATTGCTTGCACGGATTCTAATGCGGCCTAAATAACTGACTTCCTATCATCCAATCAAGTTGAAACTTGGCCCATTGACTTGTTGTCGATGACAAAGCATTCTATAATTTGTTTCCCTTACTCTCATTAGGGGGTGACCAAACATGGTCAAAACCATTAATTGGGCAAAAGAGGTTAAAATTTAAAAGACACTAGATTAAATAATTTTTGTAAAAAAAATTGCTTCTTTACATTTAACCCTTTGCTGCCCAAAAAAAGTTAGGGGTGGTCAAAGTTAGTTACATATACCAAGAAAAAAGGAGTTGATAATTTATATAAAAAAATGCTTTTTTAGGGTTGAATAATTAAATTCTCTTTATTAGTTCGCGTGTCTGTGATCTTGCTTGCTTTCGGGTATTCTTATGCGGGCTAATTAACCAACTTCCTGTAATCTCACCGAAAATTACTGTAAACGAGAGAGATTTATTAAAAATAAATACAAAAACGTTTTTTGTAAAACTTATTTTGAGTTATATTTTGTATTCTCTTTGCTTTTTGCAATAAACTATATAAAAAAAGATTGCGTGCATCTATTTTATTTTTAATTTAATTTAATTTTTATATTTAAAAAACGTAAATAACATGTTTATTATAAAAAAAACAATCAATCGGATTTTAAATTATTCTACAGGTTTATAATCTCTTTTTAAATACTAATTTTAGTCACGTATATAATATACTTGAAACAGCTCACATCAAACTTCTACCTGTTTCAAATGCTAATTTAAATAAAATCAATCATTGTATTTCTGAATTTTTAAGAAATTCCACTCCAAATGTCTCTTAAGTCTCTTTGTATGTCATACCATATAACATAAAAGTCCAAAGCTCTACTTTCTTAAATTATGCCTAATCAGCGAAAATCACACCAAGACTCTAATATGGTGCACCCATTGATATTCAAATGTGTTTACCTACAAATCGTCGATTATACAATATACAATTATATACAATTATACATATTCAAAAACTCGCAGCTTGCAATATAGTGTATTAATAAATATTTGCCTACAAGTGTTCTTCGAGCTCAAGAATAAAGCGAACACACACACACACACACTCGCACACAAACTCACGCTTAAGAAAATAATTGCTATTGTATATGTGTGTAAAACGTCTATATAAGACTGAGGTGGCATATTCTGCGTGCGATGTTTATGTTGTTTTGTGTATCTGTTCCAATCCATATTCGGCCCGGAATGTTAGTTTGTTGTTATTCTTAGTCGTTTCCTAACAATATTCTCGGATACCCGATTGTGGGTGGTGTTTTGAATTTTTCGGCTTCTTGTTTGAGATTGAAGAAAATTGATTTACTGTATATGTATTATTTTATAACTATAAGCTAAAGGACTAGCTACATCTTCCGTGTCTCTAAATAACTTAGACCATTATTTATACATATACCAACATATGTGAGTAAATGCTATATACGTAATGCACATGCAATATCTGTACGAGTGTATATAATGATTCATGCTGTGTGTCCCATAAATGCAGATACGAGTACATTTTTGTAGACGTCTCGGATAACCTACATTTCAGCGAAGAGCTCGCGGCCAACACTACTTTTTAACAACTACTCCCTCATGCACACACACACACAAACGAACACGTGTATAGGTAAATTCTGTATATATATATATATATAAAACGTCGACGAACGGGCAGCAGTAGTAGTATAGCTCGAGGAACGAGTTTCCACACTGAAAAGTGAAAATCTACTGAAATAAATGCGTGCGCAAGCACCGAAAACACTATGCTACACACATATGCGCATTGCGCATATAAAAATAGGAAGATATGATGGCCTGCGATCGTACGCACATATGTATACAATATATGCGTGCGTGTTTGTGTGTGCGTATGCGTATGCATATGAGAGCTTATGTATGTATGTGTAAGTGTTGTTTTTTGTAGAACTTTTATTTTAGAAGCGAGGCTATAAATATACACTCGAGGAATGAATGTGCGCGCTCGCGAGCTCTGCGTTTAAGCGAGAAACGAGCTTTGTGTATTTGGAAATTGAATAACATTGGAAGACTATAGTTTTTCTTCTTTTCCTTCACTTCCATACAGGCATAATTATCGTATACATATTGATATTGAAACTAAGCGGTTAGAGACTGGCTGTGCTTATGCTTCGAGATCTATAAGTAAATATTTATAAATGCGTTTTCAATAATAATAATAAATATATAATGTAATTGATATGAGAAGATCGTAGTATTATGCACAAGCGAGTGGAGTAGATTAATTTTATAATAAATTGTTTTGAAAATTGATTTTATTATTGTAGTTCATTTTTGGTGGATTTCTACACAAATTTGCAATTAAACAGAGCGATTTTGAAATGAAATCGGAATAGCTATAACAATATAAATGAATATACAATATAAGAAACAATAATATATTATATAATTATATCTCCACTTAATAATTGAAAAACTCGGATGACTTTTACTTGATTTTTTTGAGTGTTAATAATTAAAAGTATATTATATTTTCTGGATTAATAACTTTATAATTTGATTTAGAATCTCTATCAAATTTCAACACAATTTATGAACGACATTTCAACAAGATAATCTAAGTCAGAAGACAGATTTGAAATAAAAGTTGATTAATCGTGCTTGTGCTTACAATTAGGACTGACTAATAGAGTATGGACTGACAAATACAGTCAGGAGTGACAAATACAGTCAGGACTGACAAGTACACTCAGGACTGACGAATACAGTCAAAACTTACAAGTACAGTCAGGACTGACAACTACAGTCCGAACTGACCATTATACAGTCAGGACTGACAACTACAGTAAGAACTGACAAGTATACAGTCCGGATTGACAAGAACAGTCAGAACTGACAAATACAGCCAGAACTGATAAGTACAAGTAGGCGTGAATAAGGACTGCAATTGATTGATTGGGTAGTTTTTCATTCGTGCATTTGCATTGGAATTACATCTGTGTCATCGGTCAGGCCTGACAAGTACGCAGTTTATTTCAGGCCTGAATAAGATTCTTAGCTTCGACATAATGCAATAAAAAATCGGCTTGCAAACGATCCAAAACGTTTTTAGTACATAAAACCATTTTATATATTGCGCAAGCGCAACAGAATTTTATCAAACGCAAGTATCAATTCGGACCCATTGTGCTTTTCCTATATTTAGAAATATTATCATACACAAATCATTTTAATTTTTGCTTAAAGCTCAAAATATTTTTAAGTTAGAGCGTAGTCATGTCATCTTGGCTTAGTATAAAGCGTCGTAACGTAGACAACCTTAGACTCATGAGGCTGGAGCAGTTACTTATTTAGTGTTCTATTGTCTTACATACTACACACCCTGCAGAATTCGGTACTCTCGGATCCAATTTTATGGAGGTGCTTGTTAAGACAATGACCTGTAATGACCTGTAATAATCAAAGAATATTAAATGAATCCGTTTAATTTTTAATATATGTTAACGCCCATGCTAATGTCCAGCTGGGAAATTAAATTTAATGAAATTTATGCTAATAATGTGGCACAACCTGTTCTACTGAAATTTGACAACGGAGTTGTGTAAACAAGAATATAAACTATTATTAGAATTTGAGACAATATCCCGTCAGCTTCAATAAACTGTTATTTACCAAACAAAGTTGTGCTAAATAAAAATAGTTCGCATCGACACCTATTGAAGTACCGTTCGGCGACAGTATGCTAACTCGATCATAAGAGCTAGCAAGTGGACTAAGTCTGCCCAAACTAATGCCACAATCAAGCTGCGAACTGTGTAAGCCCAAATCGAGCTTCTCGAAGTCAATTGGGTCGGCTACCAGATTGCTATTGAGGAAATAAGCGGTAAGGATGAGATATACTTTCAGCTGGTTGAAATGGAGAACAGTGAAGGCGCATACATTGAAGCCAAATTGGTAATGCTAGACATGATAGCCAGACTATCTCCACTCGCAAACGCAGAACCTGCACCAGTACCGCCACAGCCACGAGAAAACAATTCGATAAAACTCTTTCGCATCGAAATACCCAAGTTTAATGGCATTCCATGATTTGGTCAGAAGATGCAGTAGAGTGGGTCGGAAAAA
This sequence comes from Bolitophila cinerea, assembly GCA_010015015.2. Classification (NCBI taxonomy): domain Eukaryota; kingdom Metazoa; phylum Arthropoda; class Insecta; order Diptera; family Mycetophilidae; genus Bolitophila; species Bolitophila cinerea. The sequence continues at coordinate 12,241 of JAAAKO020038797.1, forward strand.
CTGCAATGCCTCAAGGGCTTTGTCGAGGGTGAACCATCGCTGTTGATACGTGCATTCCCAAACACCGATGCCAACTTTCGTGTGATTAGTTCACTTGACTTGCTTCTAAAAAGAAAACCACAAAAAAAACTAAA
>JAAAKO020038808.1:0-12373 GCA_010015015.2 Bolitophila cinerea
ATTTCTACGTCTATCTGAAAGTGACTCTAGCGACAAACGCCCACAACGGTCCGCATAGGGAGGAAGGACAAAATTGTAATCTCTAACCACCACTCGTCGGGGTGCATACAGACAGAATTTCTTCTGTATAGACTCTGCACTGCTTAAACCGGATTCCATAGTACCGATGCGTATTCCAAATGTGATCTAACATGACCACACGCATTTTAGTGCTTTTATTTCTACGAATTCGAAGCAGATCTTCTCCATGAAACCGAGCATGGAACATGCCTTTAAAACTGTCACGTTATAGTGTTTTCTGAACGACAACTTTTCATCAAAGAGAACACCCAAATCACGAATTTCAGACACTCTTGCTAAGGAGACGTCATTTATACTGTAATCATCTATCTATCGAAGGCTTTGCGAATGTCAGTGTACATAACATAATACCCATAGCATAGTTTGTTAATTCTATCAAATTTGTTGTAGTTGAACGACCCGACATAAAACCGTATTGAATGATAGTCCTTTACTGACTTCGCAAAGATACACGATTGCTTAAACAATTTGTTGCAAATCGTGTTTCAATAATAAATTAATCTACAATTTTTGATCAATGGAATCATGTGCCTGGAGTACAAAATTCTGCAGATCTCCTCTCAAGGGCGATAAAAATGGCTGATAATTGGTGGTTTGGTCCAAATTGGATAAGTCATAGCCGCGACGCATGGCCTGTTACTGCAGTTGTTAAGCTTTCAAAAGATGAATTTTTAGTAAAACAAACGGAATCAAAAACAAGACCCACCATGGATAAGTATTTGCACACCCAATGGTAAAACAGAGACAGATCTTTCAAGAGCATCTACTCTGCATAAACTAATTCGAACCACGGCTTTTGCATTCCGTTTTTTGAGCTTGTACGATATAGACGTCAAGGACCTTCTAAAAATCCTGTTTTGTTTAATAATATCATTCCAATTTCTGTAAAACAACGAAAAACTGATGAAACTCATATTTTTGTCGTGAGTGGAAGGCACTAATCCATCTAACATCTAATTTATCTCTTATGTAGCTATGCCCATTTATGGATGAAAATAAGATAATTCGAGTTGGAGGAAGAGTCCATAATTCAAACCTGGACGAGTCTGCAAAGCATCCGGTGGTGATACCTACCGATTCAAGATTGGCGTTATTGATCTTTTTGACGCTCATATCCGAATTGTCCGTCATGGTAGAGTTCTTATAATAATGACTGTCATACATCAAAACTTCTGGATTCCTAGATTGAGAGTTCTAGTGCGAAAAATCATTGGCGAATGTGCATCGTGCATTCGATTTCGCAAAGATTTCTCTCAACAGCTCATGGCTACACTTCCATCAGTAAGAGTGAACATTGCTCAGCCATTCATAATTAGCGGTGTTGATTTTGCGGTGCCATATTTGCTCCAAAGGTACCCTAGCCGCCCGCTTCACCAAAAATCATTACAATCAAATGTGGAAGATAAGGCATGGATTGTTGTATTTGTTTGTCTGGTAACACATGCAATTCATTTGGATCTTGCTCAAAGGCTCTCGGCGGAAGCGTTGATGGAGACGTTTGCGCGATTTACCAGTCGCAGAGGTGCATTCAAGGAGCTTTGAAGTGACAATGGAGCCACATTCGTGGGAGCCAACAGAGAGTTGATTTTCGTTCTCAGCGATTGGAACGGAACGGTAACAACCACATGGTGAACTTGCAAATAATGCTACCACCTGGCATTTCATTACTCTCACCAAGGTGGCATGTGGGAAGCAGGTATTAAATCAGTGAAACGGTGCTCATTTAATCTTATTTAATAGTTGCTGATGATTGGATCATCATTTTTTGCTCATTTTGGAAGTTTTTTAACTGGAAATTGTGCATAAAACCACATTTTTTATTTAATTCCCTTTTTTAAAAAATCGATGATTTTGTTAAGCTTTTTTATTAGAATCGTTTCTAGATCAATATAAACAAAAGGGTGTTTTATTTTGCAAGGCAAGAAAACAAAATATTGCAGATTTTAATTACGACCTTTTAATGAGCAACGTTCAGGTGCCCCGAAAACGGATACCATCCTCCAGGCTAACATGACATTAATCCACGATTACTTCAGAGCAGTGTTTGACGCTGTTTAAGCGCAATCCGAAAGAGTTTCTGCGTCGTTTCGTGACTGTCGTTGAGACATGGATCCACTAGTACCAGAAACCAAGGAACAGTCTAAACAGTGAACTTCACCCGGCGGAAGTGCTCCGAAGAAGGCGAAGACTGTTTTATCGGCTGAAAAGGTGACGGTCCGTTTTCTGGGATTCACAAGGTGTGATTCACATGGACTACCTGGAGAAGGGCAAAACAATCACAAGGCTCCACTATGCAAAAAGAGCTCGAACACCATGACAACGCACCGGCCACAACTCCGCCGTCACCACGGCCAAATTGTATCCAAACTTGAAAAGTCTTTCGCCGGGCAGAAATTTCAGTCGATCTGCAGACCTCGCAAAAAACGTTCTTTTCAGACGGGTTAAAGAAGTTGGAGCATCGCTGGGTCAAGTGTATCGAGCGAAAAGGAGATTATGTTGAGAAAAAAATTGCCACTTTTACATTTTTATTTTGTTTTTCTAATGTATGCTAAAAACGTATTGTATGCCAAATTTCAAGATTATTGGATTAGATTGAGAGGGTACACACTTTGAACAGTTTTGTAAAGGTATCTAGAACATTCGGTATTTCTATGGCAAAACTAAAAATAACAATTGCGTGGGATGGAGCAAAGTGGAATTTAATGTCTTCATGATGAACCCTTTTTACAATATATGACATTCTCCTATCAGACTTTTAGGCTTACGTCTGGTGATATTAGGATGAATCTTCGTTTAAAAGGTATTGACGTGTTACTTCTGAGATGGAATGAATGAGTGATTAAGAGGTCTCTAGTAGGAACCCTTCCTAAAAGAATTATACTTTATATAACAAACACATTTTTGAATATTTCTTTTGGAAAAAAAACCTTGAAAATAATGGATACAGTTATATATTTTTACGAAGGGTCCTCAAGACCCTCACAGATAAATTTCACCCAAATATTTTGGAGGTTTGTGCTTAATACCCCTAAAACGAAGTATAATACTAATCTCATAAGCTATATGCCAAAAAGGCTGATGGAAATATTTAGGATTGTAAGTCCTATTATAATTTTAGAAAAGATTCTTCCTCAAGAACTTTATACCGAAGTTTAATCCCGAAAGCCTTATGTCAGTTGAAATATTTAGTGTGAAAGTCATATTTTTTAGGATGGGTTTCTCCTTAAGACCCTTTATACGTTTCATATGAGAGTTGAGACAACTGTTGCCAATTGTCGTCAACTGTTGAAGCGATTACATGACAACTGCCGCCAACTGTCAGCTGCTACTCTTAGCAGACCGTGTAATCGTAGCATTAGTGCCGACTTTTCGGTGATGCTTTTATTGGAGCAATTCCACTTTCTGCGGACTCAATGGCACCCTTATAAGCAATCACATGTCTTCTTAGAGAATCACTGAAGTATTCTGTCATGTCGTGAATTTCAAACAACTGAAAGGATGTCTTTGTTTTATTAGTTACAATTGCATTGTCGTATATGACTTATTATTAAGTGAAGACCATGTCATGTTAATTTAATACCATGTTACAACATATTTATTATATTATTTTCAATTTTCAATATTGTACACCATTTTTTTGTGGTAGATTTTCAACCTTTAAAAATATTTGTTTACCTGAAAAAAAACAAACCAAACACCTGGATGCGAAAACTCGGCAGTAGGTTCTGATGATGATAAGGATGAGTCTTCCAGACTATCAAATGTTCTTCTTCGTTTAAACAGAGAAATTATATTTTCTTCCACAATTCCTGTAGTTTAGTACTACTTGATTTAGCAGCATCCGAAAGTGTTTATTTCAATTTCATTTTTTGTTGGATGGTAAGTAAAAGATAAAGTACTTGTTCCATTTATATATGAGGTATTTTTATCCCTGGGTGGGACATAGGGCACACACAAAGGTACGGAACTGATTCCTTGCCGCACTCCACTATTCACGACGAAGTTCTCTGAGAGTTGGCCGTTATGTAAGACACGGCAAGAAGATCCTGTATACATCTCATTTTTGATGCCAATTATCTTTGAGGGTACACCCCGGCGATGCAGTGCCTGCCAAATAGCTGTTCTATCGACGCTATCAAAAGTTTTATGGAAATCGACGAACATGGGCACCTGTACTCTGTTTATTGTTCCATAATGATCCTTAGGGTATTTATGTGATCTATGTATAAATCCCTATACGTAACCCTTCTTGTTGGCGTCGCAGGGTTCTTTCGATATGGAGCTGTACCCTCGAGAGAATAATCTTTGCCAGGATCTTGTAGTCCACGGTCAGTAGACAAATACCTCTCCAGTTATCGCAACTGCCCAAGTCGCCTTTCTTGTGCAGACTATGATTCCAGATTTCTATGAATGTGGAATCGACTCGTCCTCCCATGCTTGAACCAGCATGGGAAGCAGGATCTCTGTTGAAAGTGACGGATCCGCTTTGACGAGTTCTATCGGGATATTGTCTGCTCCGGCAGCTTTGCTGGAGGCTAGGCTAACTATTGCAGCAGTTACTTCACTTCAACTAGGGCGCCTTATGGATATAGGCAAGGATGAACCGCTCAGTGGAGGAGCCAGCGCATGAGTTTTATGCGCTAGCTCGCTGTTGAGCACTTTCTCAAAGTGCTCTCTCCGTCTATTGAGCTGTTCACAATCCATAGACAGTGGGTTACCACTGGCATCTATATCGGGATGTATCGTGTTATATTTGCGGTTTGTGAGCTCTTTCGTTATCCGATAAAGCTCCCCATGTCTCCCCAGTCTATAGCTGCAGCTTCTGCTGACCTGTCTTCTCTTGTCGCGTCTTATACTTCTCTTCACGAGACGGTGCATCGAGGAATATTGAGCATTGAGGTCCTGTTTTTGGCACCTGAGCCTGGCGCCGGACAGTTTGACTTTCAATTCACGACGCTCAGTAATAAGGCGTCAGAAACCCAGGGTTCTCTTCCTCTTTGCCGTACTCCAACGACCTCATCTCCACTGCTGCGGAAAGCATTACATATGCTTTCCCAGCTTCCTGACAGTGGTTAGTTGCTGTTTACCAGTGCTACTCTAGTCTATAGTTCCCTGCAGAACCGTTGCTTTACCTCAGAGATTTTTAGTCTAGCAACGTCTAGCGAGTGAAGCAATCGATGTGGTCGTCTTTGTACTACAGCTGCAGTTCGCAAACGATGGGTCGCAACCATAAGATAGTGGTCGCTCCCAATGTCGGTTCCTCGCCTATTTTCACGTCCAATAGACACTTTCGCCATTTTTTGGAAAATGCGAAGTGGTCTATTTGGTTCTCCATCTTATCGTCAGGGGAAACCTATGAGACTTTGTGGCAGGATTTGGGATAAATTATGTTCCGGCGATTACTAGTCGTTTCGAGTAGCAAAACTAAACATCTTTTTTAAATTTCGCTCAGACCATGCCTTCGCATAACATGGGTCAACCCATTCATTATCTGACCTTATCTTGGCGGTAAAATCACCAAGAGTGAAAATGATGTCAGCGCGGGGTATGACGGCGAGGATTTCCAAGAGTTCTTCATAGAACTATTGTTTGGACGTGAGGTCCGATGGCTCGGTAGGTGCGTGTAGACGAGCGTGACGTTACGTATCTTCGTTCTTAGCCAAGCAGTCATGATCCTTCCCGAAACAGGGGTCAGGAAATTAGATTTGCTTTGTCTTGGCGAGATATAGCAATCTTATTACCCTCGCGGCGTGTTGTTTCATGGGATGCTCTACCAGAAAACAAGAGTGTGCAACCGTCAGACTCGGCCAGTTTTCCAGAACCGTTAAGCCGAGTCTTGCTCAGTCCAAGAACGTGTAGCTCGTACCGTCTCATTTCGTTAAGAAACTGCTCGCGGCAATGTTCTAACGTTCCAAAATTCAACTCCAGTGCGGTGTTTATAGCCAAGGGTCGTTACCGTGTTTCCAGTCTGCATCCGAGTGTTGTGTGATCCTGTAATATATTTTTTGCGACAAAACAGGTAATTAGCCCATTTGCTGTCTAGCTTGGAGGTAGGGCTGCTACCTAATCGCATCCAAACAAGCGGGTTTCTCGGTAGTCCACTCTAATTGGGACCCTCACGCTGCCGGTGACCTTCTTAAGAGGTTCGTACGCCACCGTGATAAGTTGTACACCCGAACTGTACAACTCTCGGATGATTTTCTAGCTAACCCGAAAACACTTAATAGAGTTCCTGTCTTACGCCGGACCAAGACCCGGACAGCTCATGCGTTCCCAAGGCTCTTGTTCCGGTAATAGACCACTCGAGAGCCAACCACTTGGTCTCTCGTTCTGGTGGCTCATCAATGGCACGATCATGCGACCGTCCGCCGTGAGTGCTAGACATTAATACTTAATACTAAAAAAATCATTAGTTTCAGATAAAATTGATCAATGTGTGCAACCCCTAAATATTATCCAATCTTTTTGAAATCTCGCATATATATCTTTTACATCACTAAGACTGGGTCGGCAATCAAAGTCATATGAAATTCTCATCATTGGAAAATTGAAACATTCTATAAAAATACCCAAGCCTTCTTCACCCAAAAATTATGAAAACCCTAAGTTAAATCCTTCAAACCATTCGTCCATTTTGCGCCACTTTGTCGCATCCAAAACCCAAAAAAACCGTTAGTTTTTGTACAATCAAATATAATAATGTTTATTTGTATATCGATAATGTCTAAATACTACTTTTACAATTATTACAATTTTACATACACATATATTTACAGAATTGTTTTTTTGGACCTGACGTCTTTTCAATTTTCCGGGGGTAAAGGAGTCAAACACACATTTATATTTCTTGTGTGTAAACATGAGGAGTTTCTAATTGTTTATGTTACATTAATTAGTTTGGTTGGTTGTTAGATTAATTGCTGTGCAAAGTTTTGCATTTGTAGTGACACAAAGAATTCCGAAGAAAACTCAATGTTTTTTAATGGTTTTATTTATGCAAAATTACCGAATAAAAAATCTTATCATTTTTTGCATTTTTTTTAGTTCATTTAGAACCAACTAATAGCGTTTTGGAATTTTTCAAATGTGTATCAACTAAGAGTACTGCCCGATCAGACGTAATACGCAAATACATAAGTTTAAATGTATTTTATTTTAAATATCATTCGAAGCAAACTATAGGTTTCATTTAAAGGCAAGTTATTATGTATTATAATTAATTATATTTCTAATATGCTGTCCTTGCAAGTAATCAAGTTTCAATTAAATGGAGGACCACATTTCACAGTATATTTTGTAGTATTGTTTAATGGAATGTTAAGGTACGATGATTTTGTGAGAGATTATTTAAATATTTTATTTTATCGTTTCACTAAAGTGTGTTGCTTTTGTTTGGTGGTGGTGAGAGTTGGTTAAGTTTTTACATGGATAATAATATACATACATCTTTTTTCTAGGTTCTACGAAATTTTGAAATTGTGTGGATTTTTAATACAGCCATTTAGATTTGAATGTTAAATATGTGTTTTTTATTATATTAAATAGTATTTATATTTAGATATTTACAGTTAGTTTAACAATGACTACAACTTGCTGGGAACATTTACACGCACATTTTTATGTTCCTCTATTACTATTTATTTTCTTTCCATCTTTCCATCCCACTATTTTTAACTTGTATAGTTTTTGTTTTCTTGAACATGTTTTGCTTTTAAATGAACATTCAAATTAAAATTATAATATATTACAAAGTTTACACTTCGGTTTACACTTCTGTTTACACTTGAGTTTACACTTGTGTTCTGTTGACTTGACTTTATTTGCTATGTCTATAAACTATTGCTTTATGTGTTTGTTAGGTTAGGTGGACATTGAGGTTAGATTCATTTTGAAATGCATTTATCATATTATACGGGCATATATATATACACAAAAAAACAGATTAGTTAGTCACTAATTTGTATCTTATATTAATTTTGGGTATGAATAATGTATTTGTATATATGTAATATTTTTCTATCGAGGCAAATCGAAATTTTATCTAATTTATCTGGGTTACAGGTAAATGCAGCTACGTATGTTATTTTAGAATTAATGAAGGCTACTAAGCGTGATTTAGTATAAATTTTAATGATTTTTTTCGTATTATTGTTTGCTATTTCTTAACAAAAACTGTAAACGTATTAAAAAAACATTTAGCTTTAAAATTATTTAATAAAAAATTGAAAAATAATTAATTTAAAAAGAAAGTAAAATACATTAGCCAAAAACTCAATTTTATATACAAATGATAAGGAATTCGTTGGATTTTATGGACAATTTCTTGAGACCACTATACAGCCCTGTGAAAATTCTGATTTTAATTTAAGAAATGGTCTACTCAATGAGACGAAGTACATAGCTGGAATTATTTCCAGTAAATTAATAATAATTCACATTCTAGTACACGCTACTTCTGACTGCCCATTATTACTGGTTACTTTTTTGAGAAGAATTCACTCTGGGGTGTGCATTCTTCTCCACTGCCTTCTTGTCATCAATTTCTTGAGAAAAATGCACACCCAAGTGTGAATTCTTATCAATAAATTATATTATGACGAGAATACACTTGAGAAGAATACACATATGGCAGTGCATTCTTCTCACAAAAAATATAGGTGACAAAAATTCACTTGACAGGAATGCACAAGTCAGTGCGAATTTTTCTTAAAACATTTGTTGCTTTGTTTATGCTTAAATTTAACTTATTTGTTGCTTCGTAAAAAACAAGCAAAATACTAACAAAAAACAAGCAAAAGACAATTAATCCATTCTCTGGTAAATTTGAATCTTTTGGCGCGCTGACGTGCATCTTTTTGTCGCTTCGCGCTATTTTTACTTAAAAAACAAAAATAAATCAATATAATAATTAATAATATATGTAGAATTGAATATCCTGTCAAGTATTTATTGAGAAGAATGCACAAGCATTCTTTAAGCATTTTTCTCATCTGAATTCTTTTCATTAAAATATTTTTGAGAAGAATTCACACTGAGTTGTGCATTCTTGCCAAGTGCATTCTTCTACATTGAACGCTTGTCAAAAAATTGATTGAGAAAAATGCACACTTAAGTTTGAATTCCTCTCAAAAATGTATTTTTTGAGAAGAATGCACTATTTTATTGACAAGATGTCACAATTCTGACCTTGAAATAATTTCAATACAAATTGGAATCAATAAGTCATTTCTAATTATAGGAGATGGCGCTCGCATCATCAAAACAATTTTGTTTCTAATAAGAATTATCCTTCATATGAGTACTGTCAAATTTTCAGCCATATCTATCGTCGATTAAAGCAATCAACTTTTGTTATTTTTGAAAAATGAATAAAAATCGAGTTACGTTTGGTCATTAAAAACTTTTATATGAAAGGCAAAACACCGAAAGGAATCAAAGCAGATTTGGATGAAGTTCAAGGCACACCTGTTCCATCGTTTTGCCTGTTTATAATTGGGTGGATGAGTTCAAACGCTGTCGTTCATCCAAAAATGATGCAAATCGTCCGGGACGGCCAATTGAGGTGACTACTCTAGAAATTACTCACAAAATCCACGATATGGTATTAAGTGCGATCAAAGATTCAAAGTGCGCGAGCTTGCTGAGGCCACAGGCATTTCACATGGCTCAGAGATTACAATTTTGCGTGAAAAATTGGGTATGAAAAAAACTATCGGTAATGATATCGTCAGAGGCGTTTTAAAGGATGTATAAGATTACGCGTAATCCGACTGAGTTTCATCGACGTTTCGTAACCGTTGATGAAACATGGATCCATCACTAAATGCCAGAAACCAAGAAACTGTCGAAAAGAAGGCAAAAAACAGTTCCATCGGCTGGGAAGGTTATGGCCACAGTTTTCTGGGATGAGCAAGGCATGATATTCATCGACTATTTGGATAAAGGAAGGACGATAATGGGGTAGTATTGTTTGGCAAATTTGATGATGCCTTGAAGGAGAAACGTCCACATTTGATTCTGTTTTACCATGCACCAGCCCATTCGTGTCTCCGTACAACTGAAAAAATACTTCAATTGCGTTACGAATTGCTGCCTCACTCCCTCTTCTCCAGATATTGCCCCAGCGACTTCTTTTTGTTTCTAAACCTGATGATGGCTTGGAGGAAAAAGAGTCGCATCAAATGAGGAGGTCATCGCTGAAACAAATGCCTTTTTTGCTAAGTTCGACCAATCTAATTATATGGGCGGCTTGAAAAAGTTGGAAAATCGTTGGGCTCAAACCGGTTAACTGATTTCAGGTTAAAAAGACCGGACCGGTTAGAAAGACCGGTTTGATTATAATGAACGGTTGACTAGGAAAAAACTATCCGATGAAAAACCGTCCTTTTATAAAGACCGACTTTTTATAAGAAATCCTGTCCGGGGTGAACCAGTTTTTCGGTCTGGACCGGTTTTTCGGTCTGGACCGGTTTTTCGGTCTGGACCGGTATTTCGTTTAACCGTTTTTTTATGACGGTTAACCGGTCCCAAGAATGTTGAATTTTGACAGCACTACGTCGAAACCATAGACCTTTAAACTCATATTTATAATTATTATGCATTTGGCTAAAAACGAGGTTTGAAGTATCGTTTTTTGTTTGTTTTTTGCATCTTTTTCTGGTTTTTGTTTTTATTTATAGGGTGAAAAATATTTGCAATTGAATTTTTCACGATCTATGAATTCTGTGGTTTAATGAAGCGTGATTTTCGAGAAGCATTTGATTCGAGAAGCAACCTTAGATTTCAAAGGTTGCTTCCCGCTCTGCTTGATTTAAGCTTAAATTTAAAAATCGTCATCATTACAAGAGTGAAAATTTTTAGTCTGTTTTTTTTTCTTTTCGTTTATTCTTAAAACTGATGGAATCGTAAAATCACAAGCTAAAACCCTTTTTTCCGAAAAATTATTTTGCTTATTTGAAATATTTAGGTCGGTTTTCTTCACTCGGTAGCACGATGCTAAAAAAATAGTAAGGGGATATTTCTTTATGCTTGATAGATTTTGTTTCTTCACAACGAAAATCGTAATTTAGCCTTGGATTGATTCGGAATTTGGCAGCATGCTAGCTTTGACATTGCTCATAGGACATACTAAGCGTTTGGCATCGGATTATTTTCGATTTATACGTATTTTTGTTTCGTTACTTTAATTTCATTTGGTCCACAACTATCCCAAATGGCTTCATACGACTTTCAAACTATTTTTTAATTATTAGCCATCTATAAATAATTAGAAATGCCCTCCCTAACTTTTTTGTTTTGTGAGAAAGTGGAAACAAGTTTTATTACCTAAGCTCCATAATTATCCCTGTTCAATATACAGACGCAAAATCTCGTCTCAACGCTAGTTAGACGTATAAAGTACAATGGGGCCATCTGGTGGCCTACGTGCTTGACTAGTCTCTGGACTCCACGAGGCAGACGTGGTTGAGGTCGACCGAAGGTAAATTGAAAAAAAAAACCGTTTCCAGAGAACTGGCACAAACTGAAACTAGTTCGTCGGCGATGGAAGCCCTGGCTTTCAATACTTTGTCTGTGCCCTGTGTACCTCTAAGGTATATAAAAGACCTAGTATAGCCATTGATAAATTATAAAAAAAAAAAAATCGTACGGTTCTCCGTCTCTAGTAAAGGTTGCAGAATCGGAGATTTTCTAGGTCAAAATCGCACGGTTTCTCCGTCCCCGTCGGTTTTAGAGTGATCATCACTTTAACGGAGAGCCCGTCGAAAACTCCATCTGCCAATAGCAGACCGGCGTGGTTTTCTCCGTGGGTGTTTCTCCTTATGCCGATCACTACAGACAAAAAATCGTTTGACTTGATGGAGAATAAACAGCCCGTTTATCTGTCATTTGGATAGTAGCTTTATATTAGCGCCCAGACACTCCTCTTTGAATTCAGCAATCGTTTCATACGTCTTATTACAAACAATTTTTGTTTTTTTTTTGTGCCGAAACAACAAAATGACAATTTTCGGCATTGCGTTTAGCATTGACTTTAGCATTTTGCACCATTCCAGATTTAGCACCATTTTAGTGATTTGGCATCCAAGTAAAGAAAACCGCCCTTAGGAATCTTATTCTGAACTTGTGGCTGACATAAAATGTGTAGAGAAAAAATCAATCATTAATCTGTATGAAGAATACTATGATCGTTTTATTCGACCATATAAATAAAAATAAAAAAAACATTTTTCGAAAGAAATCAAACCAAGGGGAACGTCCACAATAAACCCAAGAAAACTCTACAAATCCAAAC
>JAAAKO020038819.1:0-12370 GCA_010015015.2 Bolitophila cinerea
ACGGACCTCCAGCAGCAGCATATAGGCGCGTAAGTAATAGTAATTTTAATTCTTTCTTGTAGCATATAAATAATTATTTTAATATTTTCAGGTAAATTGCTGCATGCAATGTGACATAATGAGGGTTTTAAACTGATCGTTTAAAAAAAAAACCGTGCTATATGCACAAATGCACTGTGTAGAGACCAATGCAAATCGGTTGCAAACCCAAATCGTTGTTGCATAGCGTACGTTGCTCCCTCATTGCACAACCAGAATGCAACCACAAATTGGTGCTTGGGTATACATAATACAAATTAATTCCGCTTTTAGACCACAGTGCAGTGAGGCTTTCATTTAAATATGAGCACATAAGCTTTAGGCGAACAAAGCTTTTCGAATTCTCGATCCAGCGAATTACTAAAAAGATGCACATTTTTAGGTATAAACACGCGTGCAAAACTCTGAAGTATTGTTTAGTTCGTGTGTGTGTGTGTGTGTTTTATTCACTTTTGTTAGGCTCTAATAAAAAATAGGGTGGAGCTCCTATATTACTCAGGTGTACATAGTTCTGGGCAGAACTAAATTTCTGCTGGTGAGAAAATTCAGACAATCTGAATTGCCGGAAGTTTTTTAAACACATTATATATATTCGCGTATAAGAGTAGACGCACTATAGATCAAGTAAATCTATTTATTCAATGAGACGCACTCACCAGATTCATGTTAATTTTATTTCTTCACTTTTTACTCGTAAACCTTTTCATAAAATAATGTCACTTTTGTTTATTTATTCTATATTAAATTTATAATATTATCACGCGTCGTTGTCGTTTCGAACCGAGTCGTCCAGCAGAATATTTCGCACTAAGCTTTCAGAAACACCTCCACCCACTTTTTATACGTATGATGCATATAAGAGATGCGCGCGTGATGGATCCACACCGAGCCAACTCTAGAACAAAGCATGTCTTTAGAAAACACGAGTGTTTTTCGCAATGACAACACATGAGATATAGATCTTCCGTCTCTGCTATATATTGTGGCTTTATTTATGTATGTTTACGTATGTGTGTGTGTGTATGTTATGATGTGATACATAAATATAAATATGAAAAAATATAAACATTTAAACTACATGCGCACGCTTAGGCGGCTCCGCTTTGCTCGTATCAACGAATTAAAAGAATGTAAATTATATGGTGTAATACTCGTATATTATTGTACAGTCGCAACCAATATAATACGGACGCACAGTGTTTATGTTGTATGAACATGCGGAAAAAAACTTAATATCTTGAAAATTACTTGACAAATATTTTGAAACTTTCTGTACATTTTTTTAAATTTTTTTTATTTATATTTTTTTTTATTACATATATATAATTTTTAATTTGAATAATTTAGCTTTCTTTTTGTTTTTTTTTTTGCATATGTGTGCTCATTTTTGATAAATTTGGTAACACTTTTGTTCTTAGTTGTTTTGGCACAAAAAAAACCTTGGGCAAAATTTGTTTACGCGAGAATCTTATTTTATTCCATATTTTATCGATTTATTAGTTTTAGCTTTTAATAATTCCTTGAATTTATTGTCTTTGTTTTTACAAAATGCATCTTTAGAAGCACAAAAAGCAGATATTTCTATGTACTTCCAACACGACTATAGGCGCATTTTATTTGTTTTTTAGATTTACCTAAATGTGGGTTAAAAAAAACAAACACACTTACAAAAAGTTAATCATTATACCAGAGACCCTGAAAATATGTAATTTAGTGTTTTTGTACGGCGCTTGCTCTAGAAAAATGAAACTGATTTTTTTAATCGATGTAATTATTCAAGAATCAGGGTCGTCGCAAACTTCTTCGAGAGCACAAGATGGTTACGGAAGTTCATTATTATCATTAACCAGAGAAAGCAAATGAGCAACCTGCGTTCAGCGAGACTAGGATCCTGACCTTTCACTATATTATATTAGGTTATATTACAAACAATATAAAATATTTCAGAATATTACAAAATATTACAGAATATTTGCAATATATTACAGATATCACCAATATTCGGAAAATAATACAGATATTATATTAAGATTTATACCGATATAACGAAATATTAATGACTATCTTAAAGTGTGTTCACCAAATTACAGTGAATTCGCCTCGGGAAAACTCAACCACATCCATATTTTTTGAGAGAAATAACTAAAGTGCTATTTCGCCTTTTTATTTAAAAACACGATGTTAGAAGGACATTTTTGTTTTTTAGTTTATTTTGTTTTTTATGCACACTTAATTGTGGTGTGGAGATTTAAACTCAGGAGATTTATCATCAGGGCACACTGTGCCTTATCGTCAGCGTGTATTTTTCGTCAAGGCGAAAAAAAAATTAACGTCAGGAAGTATAGTTCAATATGAACAATTGTCAGGATTCTTATCCTAACGAAATTTCAAAAAACCTATAGAGAACAACCGTAAGTTTTTTTTCCAAGCCGGTTGTAAATGCACGTCAGAATTTTTTTTGACGTTAATACACTGGAGATTAATACACAATCCAGAATTCCCCGCCTGTGCATTAACCTCCAGAGAAATAGTTGACATAAATGTTGACATAATGTTGACATAAGTCAGTAGTGAGTTAGAATCATGCAATCGCACAGTTCATTTGTTTTTTTTTAAATGCAATCAATTAGTTATACTCAAGAAGATAAAGCACAGATGGACTGAGAAATAACGTCAAGAGTTTAAAAAAGGTAATAAAACTATTAATAAATGTTCACAGTGTGCTGTGTTAGCATCAGAATTTATGACTGGTTTTTGTTGCTATGTACTGTATGCGCGGTGCGAAACTATTAAGAGCATCACTCATATTCACATACTTTAATTTAATAACTCACTAGTCACTAGAGTGTTGTCCACACCTCTTTTACTATAATACGTGCTCGTGCTCGCACACATACACACCGCATTCATAAAGCGCACCTGAGAGATAATTTCTCAAGCATGGCACGATCGCCGGACGGTGCGGCGCAGAGCTGGCGACGCAATGGCGCACAGTGGGGCGATGTTTTTTTTTTAATTTAAATATAAATATATTTAAAATTAAATTACAATTATTTTTTCGATCTTTTAAATTTCGTGCGTCTCCCCCAATAGCCTGCTCATTTTCCAATTAAAATAATGTAATATTTTATTATATCACTTCCGTGTTTGCAACTTTAAAATAATAAAGTTCGAATATGGTCCAAATATTTTGGGGAGTTTTAGTACAATAGTCAAATATATTTTCATGTAATGCATTTTTTGGCATTTTTATGCAAAAAAAACTAACATAATATAAAAATCATTGAAAAAAAATCAACTGGTGTAAATATATTACTGTTGAGGAAATAAAAATGTCATCTTCAAGCGGGGCAAATCCCTATCATTTTTTGTACACCGCGTATTCTTCCCAACAAACCACGATTTTTTTTCTGAGGTTCCCGACAGCTTTAAAACAGCATTTCTAAATAGTGCTCCTCGATAGTAGCTTTAGTAATACATTACAAAATGGTGCACCTTTATAAAAACATTAGGCGATGTTGATTTATGAGTGCTGCTCGATAGTAGCTATAGTAAAACATTTTAGAATGGTTATTAGTTGCATCACAACCTGTTATTTAAAATTCTTGTTTATTATTGACCTGCAAAAAACAGCGGTAATTTACTAGTACAGTAGAAACTCTTTGAAAATGCAGATGTCAATACGGGATTGGACACCAGACATACATTCTCTACGTTAGCTCGGGCCGGAGTGACGACTAATCTAAACTTTAGCGCCTGACTGAAATCGCGAGATCAGATCAAGCTTTTCGCCAAACAGAAGACTCCTTACGGTAGCCATGGTCGTTGAGGATTTCCTCGAATCCTAGTCTTCCTCCTTGTAAACACAGACTTTGCGGATTCCTGGAGATTCACAAAGGTTGCCTGCGGATGTCTGCATAGAATGAACATTCTATGAGAACGTGCCTCCAATCTTCTTTTGGATGGCCACAGTCATATGCCTCTCCTGCTGACAGATTCTGTCTCCATAGGAACTCGTTCAGCGTCCATGTCCTGTGAGTATGTAACTCAGCTGCAGGCTAAGTTGAAAGAACTTATTTTTCCTCACGTATCGCACATTGGGGATCCACTCGAACGTCGTCCAACCCTTGGCTACTTCACTCCAACGGTTCTGCAAAAACATCCAGCAAACCTCTCCTCTTCCGGTACATGGCTGTCCTTTGTACCACTAGTAGATCCCATGGCATAGCACCCATCAAGACCTGCATTGCCACCGTTGACACCGTCCTGCAGACGGGTAATGATGCGTACATGACAGCTCTCTGGCAGCTCTCCATTAGCTTCTCTCCTACCTTGCTACTCGCAGCTGCAGACCATGCGCTAGATCCGTATGTCACGATTGCCACCAATAGTCCGTTGTAGACGATCTCCGTACTGCGCCTGTTCAGTCCCCATTCCTTCCGCAGAATTCTCTGGAACTTGCTCATCACCCGAGACAATGCAACAGTCCCCAATTCCACTATCGCAATGGCCAAAATCACTAAGTTAAAGTTCAAATTACTTCCTCACGCTCTCTATTTGATAGATTTAGCCGCCCGCAGATTATTTTCTGTTTCGCTGGGAAAAGTATATCGAGCTAAAAGGAGACTATGTCGAGAAATAAATAAATGTTTTTACAATATTATGCATTTTCTCTATTCGGTCGGGTAGTTTTGCCTATAAATATCGATGAATTAAAAGTTATTGTTTAGTCTTCAAAAAACTAAATCCAACAATATTAAAATAAATAATTAAATAAAAAATATATTAAAACTAAATACAAATATAAAATTTAAATAGTGAAGTCCCCCAAAGGACATTATTGTGTTCTTTTTTTAGTATGTGCACATTTTCACCGTAAATAGTATCTCTTTTATGATATAAAGCGGAGGAGCAGAACTATGAGCTTTTAAAAAACTGTATTGAAATTTTTATTTTATGTTTTTTTATTGCAAAAGGGTTATAGTTTACTTTAAAACCGCTCAACGGATAATTTTATAAATACAATCACATTTTAATAGTTATGAAATTTATAATATTTCAATAAATTGTATAGTATTTTTAAATTGGAGACCAAGTTTTTCAAAACGTGTATGAATAACTTTTCATTATACTCACATTATTATTATTAAATATAATTATTCATGTGATGGTGGTTGAGGGGATGTGGTGTGAATGGTAATCGCATTGACTTTGCTCAAAATATTCTCTCTCTCACATTCCTGTTCCAAATAATCAAAATATTCATATTAATAAATGTATGTGCAATATTTAATATTACATTAAACAAAATTATTTAGTTTCGAAAGCTCATTTTAATTAACTTGTAGCTTTGAAAATAAATGCATAAAGCATTATAATGAAAATACATAATACATCATCATTACAATGCTTTTGGTAATGTATTAAGTATTAGTGCTCATGCATTATATAGAAACAAATATTATGTAATACATATTTATAGTATTACGCAATTAAAATTATTTGCATTTATTGTAAATTATATTGGCATATTGGAAGATCGTTTCTTCATAATGAAACGGTTGAAAAACGTAGGTCACTATTAGGTATTTTTAATAATATATACGTTATACACTTTATACAAAACAATATCAAACATTTATTTCAAATAAACTCTTCTACGAAAGTAACCTTGACCCCTCAACTAGTCTGAAATTAAGAGCGATAATCTCAGTTAAATATCATGCGAAATTCGTCTTATAAATACTATACTCCCATTATTGTTTAGCATATAATCTCACGCAAAACAGTAGCAGCATAATACTAAATAATTAATCTAATTCATAGCGATACGAATCAAAAATAGAGCTCGCTTGACAGCTTCCGAAAATGTATATCAACTAATTTGACTGAAATTATACCTGAACGTTATTGAGTGCAATTTGAAATTTGACCGCGAGCGACGTATCCGTCGTCTGAAGGTGGCAAAAAATTAAATGAATTCAAAAAACTATTAGCTCGTATCAAGTAAAATGACCGCGGGCAAAAAATCGCAGAATTGTCTTGCATTAATAATCACAAATTGCTGTGTGGCAGAGGTGGCGCTAAATATATTTATCCACCTGATAGTGTTTTTCGATGTATTGTATTTTTTTGGAAATTTAACAAATATTTATTATTATATTTATGCTTAAACTGCATTTATGCGAATTGTTAGCGGTATTTGATATAGATGCCTGATTATCATAGTTCTTTTTGAAATCACGTCAGTCAATATGGCTCAAATTTGAAAAACACATTGCATTTGACCACTTTACCTAAAAAAACATGTTGGATTTTATTATTATTATTGATATTTCAGTTTGGCATAAAATAAACAGTTAACCAAAAAAAACATATTCAAAAAAAGCATTAAAAAATCAAAAAAAATAAATGTACACCTAGACCTAAAATAAAAATGTTGTTTTTGCTTTGGCCCTGTTTTTTATTAGATGTATACAAATGGTAGGTGTACGTGTTATATTACTACAAGATCGTTTTTTTCGTAAGCGTTTTTTATCTGTTTGTTTATTTAAGTGTCAAAAAATAAAGGAGCCTAAAAATTTTACCCAAATAAAACAATATTGTCACAAAAAAATATTTTTGTAATGAGCAATGTAAAAAAAAATCATGTTTGTGAATTTTTATTGTAAAGGGATGTTATCAATCACTTACATTTTCACTTAAAAAACATTTTTATCTTTTTTTAAATATTCATAATAATTTTATTTATTTTCAACATTTTCTACATTTTGTTCAGTTATTGTTATAATATTTTTTTTGAACAGTCATTTGTTTATCAGTATTTTTAAATAACATCCCTTTTTTATTTTTTTTATTTTGATTAGGTGTATTTTATTTTAAATCTGCATATTTATTTTATTATACAAGCTGGACAATATTTTTGTGACAAAACGTGTTATTATGTACTTATGACTGCAAATGTGTTCAGAATTTATAAAAATTTAACTACACGAAATAGTTTTTTTTAGATATAAGAAAATAGTTTAAGATTTTTGGATTTTGACTGGTCCAAATTTTTGGCAGCGTTGTTGGTATACAAAATCGTTTTGCTTTAACATTCAACATATTTGATTTTATATATTGTCTTTTGAAAACATCGATGTTTGTTTTCAATGTAAAATCTTGTATTTAATTATAAAGAATACTTATGTTTTAATCGATTTTTAAAACATTATGATTCCAAGATCCACATTTATAAATTAAAATAATACAAACCCTTCCGCATTTGCATACATATTTTTAAAATATATAATATTAATTAAAAAACGCAGTAAAACTTTTTTCTTCAATTTTGCTCAGTTTCACCAATATTTATAATAATAATAAAATATAAAATAAATAAAATTAAAACAAAATTATTTCCTTAATAGGATTAGAGTGGCTGGAGGTATTACTCATAAATTCACATTGTTACATGCTAATGCGATTAACACGTATTATAAAAAGAATGAATATATGTAATACAACTTTTTTTTTATTTATAAATTAGTATTTTAAAAAATATAAAGGTACTAGTTCAAAATCCGAAATAACACAATATTTGTAAAAATAATTTGGTTCGTATTTATTTTTAAATTCTATCTAATTTAAGCAAATAATTCAACAGTAGTTACTCAGACCAGGACAAAGTACATCCACATGTATTATTCCAATACAAATAATATAAAATTACTTAAGCATTACTCCCTCAGCGCACACACGATCGACGACGTAACGCAAATACGGTGCCCATAATCAGATTAAAACTCACACGTTCTCTCAAGAAATACCAAAGTCTCGAGCGCGCACGCTCGCTCATCGGTATAATGTCAAACAAAGTAATCGCATTTAAACGCAACACGCATTTATATAAAGTAAATGCCATCCGCATGTCGTGCAATGGACATATTCAATCAGTGCGCAATTGCGTAATCTTCTTGAAATCGTCTTATACCCATCGTGGTGTGCACCCGCTCTCCGCTTGTACATTTGCAAATCGAGATCGCGATCGCATCAGTCATCTCTCATCTCTCATCTCTCATCAAATAAAAACTCGTTTTCATTTTACGCGTGAATAAAGAGTCTCGAGATTTATTTATGAGACTGATGTGCCATATTAAGTGAATCGACCGCGTGCATCAGGAAGAGTTTCTATTTCGTATATATCTTATCGTTTAGCTTTTTATGTAAATATGTAAAAAATATAATTCTAAAAAACCTATTTTCTTTAAATTTCCATAAACTAGTAATTTGCAGATTAAAGACGTCCACACTCCACACACGGAATACGGAACGCGAATGCAATAAAAGTGCAAGTGCAATGCTGCGCGCGCACATTTATTGTGTACTCGTATTGCATAATCAAATGCACACAAGTCCGCAATAATAAAAGCAGACTTCTGTATACATATTTATATATGTATAATATATATCTACATAAACAAGCTGACGCTGCGCTCGATTAAAACTCTCGTTTTCTGCGAGCTCATTTACAAAGCGAATCGAAACCACTTTCGCGGTTCACATTTTAATGCAGCGTGCAAGCGAGTGTGCGAGTGCAAGCACTCACAGAATTAAGAATGGCATTTCCAAGTCATCTCGAAGTCATTATCATAACATACTCGTTGCATTTCGATGTGCATCAGTACTAAATGCACGGAGTGCATCGCAATTGCAATATGGTGTTAGCGCGCAAAGTGTTGCAGTGCTAAATGACTTGTGCCGAGCGATGCGCGCTTCGACGTGCACGGTGATAATCGCTCGCGCGCAGGTAATTCTGTTATTGTTATTTAATGCTTTATTCGAACTGCACATTCATCTTTATTGCGTGTATGGAATGCAATGAAATGAGTGTATGGAATTTATTCATAAGAGCGAGAATAGTGTTCTGTGGTGAAGATGAAATTTGGCCTGAATGTCAGAACTTTACGAAGTTTGAGTCTTAAAGTGTAATTGACTAAATTATATGCAGATATACGTTAATTCCATTTTCTTACTGGCGTCGCGAAGCGATGCCGGCGCACACATTATGTATAGATTTATTATTCTCAGGCTTGACATTTTTATGTGAGCTCGTGTGCTGCTCAACCTTTCCGCAATAATAGACGTTGAATTGCTCAATCGATTGCTCTGCGGTGCGATTTAAGACGATTTATTGCACGGTGCGATTATACCTTGTTTGCAACTACATATACTATATATATATGTTGTCTTGAAAATGTAGGTAAAGGTTCAAGAGAAAACGATAGTAACTTTGTGTATTTTGGTTTTGTTAAATCGTGGAAGTAATAAATAATAAATCTGGAAATCACTGCTGCACAGTTGTCCTCAAGGCTCAGTAGTGTGTTTAGTGCACGTAATCCGCGTTATGTCACTGCGCACAATCGATCTATAAAATCTGCATTATAATTACGTCAAGATATTCTCTTGTCAGCACTCTGTACATAAATCTAAGAAAAATTTCCGTGAGGCACGGCTCGGCGACGGTGCTCGCAACTTTGTATGTGTTTTGGTTATTCAATATACGATTTTCTATGTCGACCACATTTTTATATTGAATAGACGCAAAATGGCAAGACCGACGGGAGTAAAATTACTGAAAACTTTATCGTCTACATAAATCTTCAATAAATTGCATGTACTCACAAATTGTAGCACAGAAACGCATGTATATAAGTATAACACGTGTACAGTGTAATTCCGTCGAGACGATGCTGTCCAAATCACATGTTATGTTATCACATGTTATACTGTATACTATATTATAATAAATAACGGACATTATCATAGGGTTTAAAATTGTATAGCATATACAGATACACACATGCACTCACCCAAGAAAAAATCTTGATCATTGAATGCAAAATTCAGCACAGTGTATTTTATTTTATTCATAAATGCATACGCTTTTATATGGCGGTAAAAATATAACATATAAATATATATGACATAAAAATAAATATAATATATATTATTAAATATTATATATTTATTTATATTTACACATACAACAAAAGTTTAAAGTTAAACAAACAAGTTATATTATATTCTTGAAATGCTTTATACGTTGCATCGATTGATTCGTCAAGCAACTAATAGTGGAGTTTAATTTAATTTTAAACTATAATCATTATCAAAAAAATGTACACATTTTGGTTTTATTATTTTAACTACAAACTATTTATAATCATTACTCTTAAAAAACCTAACAGAAAAAAAATGTTTTTTTTGTTTTTTTATAACCCATGTTTTTTTTAACAAAATTTTAAAAATAACAATATAATAGATCCCGTCATTATGTGACTATACGTTTGAATTACCATAGATGCCAAATAAACAAAGTAGTTACTAAAAATAAATATACGTCTATTGATAAATGTGCCATGATTGTTTGCACCATGCAAATATAGGCAAAGACTATTTTTTTTGTCAAAGTACGATATAAAATTAAATGTATATATATATATATATATATATAGCAAACTCTTAAATGTATGCGTGTGTTTTTAGAGTTTGAATGTGTTTTATACGCGCTCACAAATCTCCTAATTAATTTTATGCAATACAATTTGCATGTGTGCGTATGTGTGCGTATGTATATGCATGTGTGTGCGTTGAGATATTCATCCCTTAATTTATTAGATCACATACACGCTTGAGCGCAGTTCCAGAGAGTTCTGAAGCGAATGCACGGGAGTGTGTGTGTGTGCGTCTGTGTGTGTCTGTCGTACGGTTATCAAAGTCTTACGTCTGTAATATTAGAAAATGATGATTAAAAGTTTAGTTGGTTCGAAGCAGCAAGAGCATAAATCCTGTGCATATCTAAGATCCTGTCTAATTTAATTTATCTTATATCCGAATTGCTTTCAAAAGCAATTTTAAATTGTACATGTCACTCAAAACCGAGGCCATATATATATTATATAACTAATATATACAGTGCGAATACGTGAGCATAATTTCTTTTTACATACTTTGTATATAATTATCAGAAAACAAGTGCGATTATGCGTCTAATGTGCTGCCCCATTATGCTTCATTTCCCCGGGCGTGATATATGATGCCCGCAGCACATCGTTTCGCACGTATACATGTACAAATATATAGTATATATAAAAAAAGCTCAACTCTCGACACAAACTGAAGAGCTTTTGTCCACAGGGTGTAGCGTGCGCGCGCGTGGTGTCGGTGTCGGTCTGTGTCGGTGTCTCTGTGTGCATATATATATATATATATGCAAATGTTTTGCTATGATAAATTATCGACATTTTTTAGAACAATACTCAGGAGAATTGCAGACGTATCGCAGAAGACGTGTGCACGCGCACAAAGGACGAAAGCAGAAGAAAAAAAACAGAGAAACGTTCTGGCGTAAATTGTCTTTATTTGAAAAGTTTTTTTCGAATTTCTTTTGCACGCTCTCGCATTTGAGATAACAAAAAAAAATTAAATTATATGTGATAAATATTATCTGTGCTCTCTGGCGGCACGCTAGAATTAATTGTTTCATTTTATAATAACGGTTTATATATGGACATTGTTTCGAGACTCGAGAGTGACTTTCGCAGATATGAAACGGTGTGTGTGTGATTTGCATAAGTAGAAATGTACTTACATAATAAATATAATATGTACTTTATGTTGGAAGGTGTATATTTGACCGTGACGGGTTTGCATAAAAGTTATTCATATGACAACAAAAGTAGGTTCGTTTAAATGTTTTTTTTTTTCAAAAAAAAAAATATTAACCAAAAAAAAATAGTTTCTGATTATTTTTACGTTTAGTGAGCGCTCTAAATGAATCGTCTTTTACCACCGCCATGGCACTCTGGTTTTCGCATAGCAGGACAATAGGAGGAAAGTTTACTCCAAACTGGTTGATAAATTGTTTCAACCATATGGCCTCCTGTGTAGCCATTGACATGGCCATATACTCAGCATCCGTTGTCGACAGAGCAGCGGTCTTTTGAGCCCCATGACATGGCGCCTTCGGTCAGATTAAATACAAAACCAGTGTTCGAACGCCGCTTGTCTACGCCCAACGCGGAATCGAAAGACATACATTTATTGTATGTTTAATGTACCTAAGAATTCGCTTGATTGCGGACCAATCTTTCCTTTCTGGATCGACTGACGTCATTTATTGCAAATGCTATATCTGGTCTGGATCCTTGCGCCACATATAGAATGCACCCAACCGCTGCCTGGTATGGAACACATCCCGTCACTACTTCTTCCTCAGTCAGCTTGACCGACACTTTGGTTCCAACCTCGCTTGGTGTGATCTCCATTCCATACCTGCTCGGGTCGA
>JAAAKO020038830.1:0-12370 GCA_010015015.2 Bolitophila cinerea
ACTTCTTTGAGAAGTCTGCTTTCTTAGCATTTGGTGCAGTAGGTTTATCCTCCGACCTTGGTCGTTTGGAACCCAAAAAGGCTGCTTTCGCCTCTTGTTGTGGTGTGGGTTTAACCACCTCCAATGCAAAAGACACATACTGAGAGAACATCCTTGTCTGACTAATCTCTTTATCTCTAATCTGGAAGTCAAGAAACCGTTTAAGTTCATTTTTTGTAAGCATTCTCCATAAAAATGTATGTAAAACACAGTCGAACGCTTTTTCAAAATCACAACTCACTAATGAGACTTTACAGTTTTCCTTTGCGTCGGTGTGTAATATAATATCTCTTATTTTCTTTAGATTATCAATTGTTATGATTTGATTTGATTTGTTCAGTTCCTAATACTGTCGATAAAACGTTTTAATTCGCATGGCTATTATTTTGAGAAGAGTAATTGGTTTAAAATCAATAATCTAATTGGGCATTGCAAATTTTTGGTATGAGCGTATTGATTCCACTAGAAAATTCTTTGGACGGTACAATATTTCCAGACAGGTTTAAGTATTTGAAAGTGTTGCGTATGTAGAACTCAAAAGTAAACCCGTCTGGACCAGTTGATTTTTTCCGATGTGTTAACTGCCAACTTGCTGATAAGTTGAGTTATATCTGATTCATTATCAATATCGCTATCTATGCCAAACAATTGTGAGTAATGTGTCTGAAATGCGTTTTTTATGTCCTTTAAGTTTGTAAGTGTTGCATTTTTATGGTTAATAGATGTAATTAGGTTACTTTAAATTCTTTTTTATTGGGCAATTAGCTAGTACAACCCATTTTTTTCTTCCTTAACCACTGTATCACTCTTGTGTTTGTAACCAATACTCTGCAATCTAGATTTTTCAATATTTCTTAGTTTTTATTTTATAAAACACATTTTATTTTGTACGTTTTATCCTCATTGTTGTTCCTCTATAAGTGATAGCATTCGCCTAATTAGATTATTTGTTTTTATCTGGTAATTTTATAAAAGATGCACCCTTTACCTCGCTGGGGAGATATGTGCTCGTTTGGTATTTTATATTTAAGTATGACAGCATGATGGTCTGTAAATTCTACAGGTTTGACAACACAAACAAACAAGATCATTGGATAATACTCTAGTTACATACACCCTATCAATCCGGGATGCTGAGTTGTGTCGTTCAAAAGTGAATGTAACTTTTTGTCCATGTAGTTTTTCCCAAGCATCTTTGAACTTTTGCGCCAGGTGGAGCCAGAGTTGCACCGCTGCCTGCCTTTTACAAATGCCTGGTCTAGCCTCAGCGAATCGATCGAGGTCAATATGTACTGTGTATATTTTGACGCATGTTTTTCGTGTATTTTAGTCACTCTTGTTTTGGCAGCTGGGTTGAGCGGCCGTGTTTTTGAACGTTCAAGCCAATGTCTTTGTCTTTTAATGTGTTTTTGTATATTTTTTTGTAACTTGCGTGAACCCGGTCAAATCCGCTGAGTCGGAGCCAAAGCAAGTGGGATTGTGAGGCGTTCCCGAAAGGAAACTGGCGCCGCAACCGTCAGGTGCAAAGCCTCACCTTCGCAAGTTCCCACTGAACAAATCGAGATGGGGTAATTCAAACCGCACACAAATAAAAAACCATGGGCAACATAACGCAACTTATAGGATATTCAACCAAAAGTATGCGCCGAGTTTTTATACGTTACACGGTTTACTTTTCAGGCAAAAGCAAATTCGTCAAAAGCTAATGCGGCAAAGAAAAATGAAACACGTGACAAACGATACAACCATTTTAGACATTAACGGCACATGATGAATGAGGCAAGGCCATTTTGCTAGATGAGATGAAATGCGGCACGGACAAATGTGGCAAATGCCATTTGCGGCTTAGGAATCATAAGGCAAATCTAAAAATGATAAAAGACAGACAGCCGCATTTATCATAATATTGGTAATATTACAGGACAAATAATGCGCAACTTTATTTCCTAAAATAATTTGTATACGGCGCACAGTGTCCGATTTTTTTTTATGTATAAGCTTTGACCTGATAATCCATCACAGCCCCGTTTGGAGTAAAGTATTAAATTTTAAGATTTTACAGAGTTTGCATTTAATTTCTGTGAAATAATTATACGCCTCAAGGTATGGTCTAAAATGTCTTGAAGTTTAACAGATGCTGACCCTTCTGTTATATCCAAATTATTAGGAATACACTCTTGTTTTGCTTGGAATAATTTACCATAAGATGGAAGCGCGGTAACATTTTTTCTGAAGACGTTTTCGGAGTAGTTCGTATTTGTTTACTGTTAAACCTAACTCCAAAAACAAAGCAAGAGTGTTGTTATACTTCGAACTATATCAATCCTCTTGGGACTAGCGCGGTCTTTAAAATGTTCACCCTTATACTTGTGAATCAGCACCCGTTCAGATAAATCTGCGAGTTATATCTTAATTATCTTCAATATATCTTATTCTTTCAAATTTACTTGTTAAAAATAAGTTATTCTCGAGCCATGCCTTATATTTTCCAAGAATTTTGAATTCCCGGAAACAAATGGCACTTAACGAGGTCTTAGAAATTGATATATAGTAATTTAAAAGTAATAAGAAAAGCGGCCATTTCTTATTGTTATAGAGGTTAGAGGCGGTTTAGGCCCGTTAAGTATCTATAATTGTACATTGTACATACAAATACATATTAAAAACATACATCTGGTGACAATAACACTTTCACTATACGACAAACATATTATTATGCTGTACTATATGCAAAGCACAAATTATATAAGATTTGATTTACTTGTAGTAGTAAATCCCGCATGACCAAATCCAGAAACAATATACAGAATTATGCAAATACACTCGTATGGAGATCGTTAAAAAGACCGTAAATTCCAGAAACTGTGTCGAACGTTTTAAGCGCAACGATAAACGAAAACGGAATTTAAGTAAAAAATCAATACGGATTTTAAAATCAACAATTGCAGACTTATTCTGTATATTATTTTAAAAATTTGGTCGTTTATATATAATACATAATTTTTTTATAATTTAAAAATAGATTCAATTTAAATAGCTTCTTATTTAAAAAAAAGTTTTTTTTATGGTAATTCTGTTATTTACTGTTATTTGTTGTATAAGAAAATATGGAACAAAAAATTAAATAAAAATAATAAAATTTTTCAATGCAAAAAAGCTACCGACGGTGTGGAAAATTGGCTATTACTTATATATAAGAAGAAGAGTTGTGGTGGATCATAGAGGAGTGTAGAAATCTATTTCGCTGACAAAACTGACGCTATCTAATGTTAAATCTAAAGTTAGAGTCATACGCTCTGAACACTTTGAGACAACGGAAGAGCTACACCAGGAGACCCTCTTGAAACTTTGCTCTTTATTGATGCGGATCGCCCAGCAGTATGGGTTTTTCACAAAGTCGAGTCAGTGTAATCTTTAATTTAGTGCTGGAGGTTGCCTTTACTAAGAAATAATAAACCCCACTAAGGAGAAGAAGCTCTTTTTTATTGGGAAAGTGTCCTTACTACTAAATGAAAATCCTACCTTAGAAGGGGGGAGTATGCCTAAAGGTTTCCATTACTACGAAATAAAGAATCCTGCTTAAGAAGAGGAAGCCACTTTATGAATATTTTTTGGGAGTAAATCAAAAAAAACATATTTTTTGACGGTGTGTGGCCGTTACTGGCGTAACAAATAATAAGAATAAACTAAATATTACTTGGTTTATTTCTTACGCCATACTTTTTCCTAATGGTTCTAAATTGGGTTGGCGGAGAATGATTGTCCTTTTAATTCAGCTCGCCTTTTTTGACAGTCATGTGTTATTTTTATAAAAAGGAGTGCTTTTCTTTCGAAGCACGCATGTAAATAATGTTGTATACTGAAAATGTTATGGAGACTATTTCATAACGCCTTTTTTAAGCCAAGTTTTTCAAGTTTTTTAAAAGGGCGTTTTTAACTTTAAACTTCTCGCTCCTTATGGGGGATTTTTTGGCAAGGTATCACTAAATTAAAGATTTTCCGTATGTCACCAAATTGTGATTTGGACAATCGAGAGACACCGCAATGGGGCACCTCAGTGGCCTATGTCTCTTTTAGATGGTCCGCTTCCCATCATCATCACTTATGCTTTGCTATTCAGGTGCAGTCTGCGTTCAATGTCTTTCAAGTCGTCCTGCGGACGGTTTTGGATTGAGAGAGGTTTGTCGCACTGTAGAATCAAGTACGTAAACTTCTTTTGCTTTTCTAAGACTCCAACTTTCCAAAATTTTCGAAAATTATAAATTTGGGGAAAGATTACGCAGCTTTCATCACTGACGACAGTCGGTTCAAATATCTTACCAGTTTGAGTAAATGGATCGCTGTCTAAAGTACGCAGTCAGACAGACCAATCGAAATTTAGCGTTACCGAGCTCAGTGAGTGATCTATGGCGTTTTCTAGTATGGCTGGCCATATAATGAACGTTATTTTTAGGTTTGATCGACATTTTAGTCGTTCGGCAAAGTAGAGAGAAATGGGAGTTTTTACTTATATAGATAGAATTACTTGCCTTTATGAAACCAGTAACGACATCTAGCGGTCGATAGCCGAATACGTATGAAATCTAACGGATTTTGTTGTTTCATTTAAAGAAACTGGCGTAGGAATCTCATCGATTGCTTGTGGAGGCTAACGGCGAGCATGCTCTAGGTCAAACACAGTGCAATTAGTGGTTCAATAAATTTAAAAGGGGTGATTTTGATGTGAGGAAAGAAGAACGCGGAAGACCACAGAAGAAGTTTGAAGAAGACGCATTGCACGCATTGCACGCATTGTTCGATTAGGATTAGGGTCAGACGCATCAGCAGCATGCAAAACATTTGATTGTTGACCATCGGATCGCCGGAGAAAGTTTAAAAGCCATGGGAAAGATTTTGAAGACGGGAAGATGAGTGCCGCATGAGCTGAACGACAGGCAGCAGGTAAACAGAAAAAGCACATGTGAAATGCTGCTCACCAGACACAAAAAAGACGTATATAGTGATCGTATATGCGGACCGTGGCCAACCAGCAAAATCAACCGCAAGGCCAAATCGTTGCGGAAAGACGACAATGCTCTGTGTTTTCTTGGATCAGACCACACCGAACATTGCAGACTCGGGAAGTGGTTGCGTCGTATAATTGGGAACCGCATGCCCATGCGGCTTACTCACCATACTTGGCTGACTATCTACACAAGTTCTTATCCTCTTACCAGATAGGTCTATTTGTTCTAGTAGACTTGCACTTTTGAGGATTGCGAGGACTTCCGCTTGGAAAACCGTACTGGAGTCGGGCAGTTTAAATGTCTTCTCCAGTTCCAGCTTACCGCAGAATACGCCTGCACCTACTTTATTACCCATTTTTGATCCAACTGTATAAACATATATATCGCCCGTGAAGTTTTCTCCGCCTGTCCAGTAACTCCTTTCCGGTATAACGACTGAAGTTCATTTCAAACTTTCTTGTAGGGATAATGTAGTTGGTCTGGATTTCTTCGTTTCATATGATCTTACTATGTCCGTATGGCCGTGTTTCGAAACATCCGTTAAAAAGGCGTATAAGTTGAGGTGCGGAAGGTTGAGCATGGCAAAAAGCGCTTATGTTGGTGTGCTCCTAAGAGCTCCTGATACGCATGCCGTTCGTAGTATCTTCTCAATGTGTTCCCTATATGTGCGTTGTTCTAGTGAGTGCCACCGGACCAGCGATCCGTAAGTTAGGATTGGTCTTACAATTGCTGTCCAGTATGCCATAAATATTTATTATTGTGGAATTATATTGATATGTTGGTATATTTTATTGTTAGTTTTTAAATATTATTTTGAGGGTGACGATCGCAAATACTGCGTATTAGAATAACATTTTAATGGATTTGAAAAAAAAAAACAATTGTACAAATTCTGTTTTTTTTTTGTTCTGTTTTTACAAAATTCTATTTTACAAAATTAAGCTTTTCAAAGTTATTTTACCCAGATCGCAACCGATTACAGAAACAATAATTCTTTTATTCTATTTTATAAAATTTAGCTATTTAAAATTCTGGATTACAAAATTCTGAAATAAAATAATAGTTGTTTCTGTAAACATATGCGTTTTTCTGGGTAAAATTATTTTAAAAAGCAGAATATTGTAAAACAGAATTTTGTACCTAACCCAAAATTTAATAATAGTGTTTTTTTTAAAACTAAAAAAAAAAAAAAAATCCATTTTCCTTAGCACTATACAGGTTTGTTGGGATTTATTTGTATTCCAAAGCAAACATTTTCAAAACTTTAATATTTCTAGACCAATTATCTTCTTAAAATATGCAAGGCGATCAGAGGCAAGATTCGGGCTGGTTACCGTCAGCACTTGCTTGATATACCTATAACCATATACGAAGAAAAAAAAAGAAAAAAATGGTAGAATAGTGGTTTTTAAGAAAAGCTTCAAATTGATTTAGTTTTTCTGCGGGGTCATGTCATCCCGAAAATGGCTTCTTCTAACTTAGATTTCACAAAATCAGAGTACTTACTTATTCTAGCGTTGATATATAGCCATGCATATGACTATAGTGCCATCCATTAAAAGGGCTAGTTGCTATAGTTAAAAAAAAATCTTTATTTAAAAAACGCACATTCAACTGTGTCTGCTTTTAACGCAGTAAAGATAAAAAATCAGTAAATTGCGTAACTAAAAACCACTGTAAATCTTCGATGCCACATTGCAGGGTGTTATTGCGCACACAGGACTTCCTCATTACTCCCCAACCAGTGCGGTGTCATTAAAAACACCGCAAAACTTTCTAGCACACTATATATTTGTAAACTCCGAAGGTGCCTGCTGTGGTAATACACTGAGTATTTTTCTTTCTTTCAATAAAATATTGTTGCAAACACTCGCCATTCAGGCGACACAATGGGAGCTTTCTTTGCGAAGGCTGCGCGTATGCACAGAGCTTTAGCCTTTAAAATAACACACACACAGACATACTTCAGTTGTGTGCATTTATATAAATATACAATATTTTGTATTATATATGCAGAGAAATTGAAATAAAAGAAAGAATAAAACTTTGCAGACTCACACATACACGCAGATTTACAGTTATGCTTTACAGCGTGACTAAAGTTTTGTTATCCTTTAAGTTCGCCTCTTTCAGCAGTGAATGTGAAAATATGCACGCGCACCGGCACACAAAAAAAAACAAATGGGGGACAACGCACACGCACACAGTCTCACATTTACATACACATAAACCCTCACCTATATAACATACTCATGACATATTCCCCATTTTTTATATATATACATATGTGCTATCTGTACAGAACATATATGCTTTAAATAGTTATCCTCGTAGGTTCAGTTTTTTATCCTTCTTCAACTGAGGCCCGTTGTCTTTTTGTTTCTCAATACTATTTGTAAGCACAAAAGGGCGTCTGTGTGCACACTGTACTCAAGACAAAAGGCTTTAATAATGTGTCGATACTAGACTCCCTATGATGTTTTCTCCTATATACATATACATAGAAACCAACATATAATATACACACACTCTATACTAAAAAGTATACGCAACGAAAGAAGAAAAGCTCGTGTACGTGTCATTGGCGCTGTGTGTTGCGCATGCTAATTCACATCGATCGATTTTGATTTAGCATTTTTTTGTCTTGCTCTGATGAAAAATCCATCATTTTGCAACAAATATTTTCAAAAAGGGCGTTCAGCTTTTTATGCTGTCGGATTTATATTTTCCACGAAGCTTTTATTTCATTTAACAGTGAGTGCGCACTACACCGCAAAAAAGAATTAATTAAATTGAGCTTTAAAGCTTTATTTGCATAGATTAACATCACTGGCACACGCACACGCACACAGTACACACATTCTGACGCTTACCCTTACTCACACACCCTTACCCACATACAAAAAATACTACCCAATAAATCTCTCTGAATTCACGAATACCTGTGTGTGTGTGTGTGTGTGCTACTAAAATACATATAAATCGCATTATCCCGGAATGGGTCACATATAACAACATATAGTTCAAACACGCTAACACAACTGGCGCACAACGTACACCCTCGCACACACACACACATATACACTGATTCACATACACACACATGCGCTTAACGCGCGTAAACAACTCATTTTTCATAAATAAATAAAATATTTCCGGGACGCTATTAATACCAATAACTGAAAACGATTTCGTGTGTTGATGTTACAAATCACTTTTATTGTGAGCGCTCACAAAATAAATATACACAATCATTAATTTTAGTCGCGTTATGCGAGAACGTGTTTGCGTACAGGAGGACAGCAGGCATATACGTGAGTGTGTGTTTGTGTGTTTATTTGAGGGAAGGTGCGTTAGTAAACCCTCCCTGAATATAAATACAAAACCACACTATATATATGTTATATAGATTGTTGCTTGTATAATTTTCATCATGTCTAACCAACCCCTACCCCACCCATTTTAAATAGAATATCAACTTTACTGTATTGATGTGCAGTTTGCAATGTGCATTTCTATTTGTTTATTGGGTCGACAACTGACGATTTCCAAAAACTATTTTAAGCTAATTTAATCAAAAAAATATATTAAAAATTTAGAGATAGCTGAATTTCAAATTAAAATCTTATAGTAATAGTAAATGTAAACAGATTTAAATATTAATATATATTGCACACAAGAAAAATAATAAATGTTCATCTAATCAGGAGCAACCTGCGCAATTACAGAAGCATTTATTTTTAGTCCTTAATGGTCCTGATTGTTCCGATGATATTTAGGAATCTCGATACATCAAAGTTATTCAAAATGAATAAACTCATCTCTCACACCGTTCTTCTTCAGGATCTTAGAAATTGACTAGGTCAGGTATTTTAATCGACCGAGTCCCTTCAAATTGAGTCCTATCCTGACAACTTTAAATAGTTGTGAGAGCAATATTTTTTTTAATTTTGCCTCCAAACCAAGGTTAAATAAATTACTACCCTTAATTAGACAAAATTGTCTATAAAAATACTAAAACTTGCATCTTGTTGAGTTTTTTGCTTGTTTTATTAAGATGATACAATTCTGTGACCTGAAACATTCAAGAAATAATATTTATTTTAAAAAAAAATAATAAAATATTTACAGTTATTATATATATATATATATGCATTTTTAATTTCTCAAGAAAATACAACCTAATTTATAAAAGCAATAATATTTTTAAAATATTGTATATTTTAAAATCCAGAAAAAAACGTTTACGTAATTTTGATGATATTGTTATTTACACGTGATTAGGGAGCGCAATTCCGAAAATCGGTTCCTATACAGAACGAGGAACCGGAACCAATTTGGATTTAGGGATTTATAAAAAGTATTTTTGGGAAAACCGAAAACACTAGTTTTAATTCTCGGGAATTTTTGGGTATACTTGTTTTTATGCATAAACAACCATTTAACCAGTGATTAGATTAAAAAAAATGTGTTTTTTTTCAGCCGTATTTATTTTTTTGATGAATAATATAATATTTCATATATAAATATTAGATTTAAATGTATATATTAGTACAATAATACTTGTGTTTCTTTTAAAATATAAATTTTAACTGAGTTTTTTTATTATTAAAATAGTCTTGAGCTGAGTAAAAAATAGAACTAATTTGGCCTATTTTGATTTTGGTTTACAGTTTTTTAATTCTACCTAAATAATTTATTAAAAAAAAGTTAATAAGGAAAAGCACACTAAAAGCTTTGAGTGTTTTTTAATAAAACATTTATTACAAAATGTACTCTTTTTTTAGATTGTATTACGATTTTAAAAAAAATATTTTTTAAAGAAGTGAGATCTAATAGAAATCGCAAAAATTTGATCTCAAATTATATTGTAAATGAAAATAATTTTGATTTACAAAACCTTTTCCAAAAGCTAAAATACAAATGAAGCAGAAAAAACGGTAATTGGATTTTGGTAAAACATTGTTTTCTGTTAATTTCTTAAAATATGTATAGGTGACAGAAAACAACGTGTTTTTGTTTATTTTAAAATATTTGATTTGAGGTAATAAAATATTTAAAAATAACAAAACTTGTTTTTTCTGTCACCTATATATTTTATCACCACTTTTTTATATTTTTTTTATAAAACTTAAAAACTGTATTCTTGCTTCAATAAAAACGAAGTAAGTGTATTTTAATTTTTGGCTCACTATATCTGCATACAAATTCATGTACTGAATAGTACATCTTCAAAAATTATAAATATTAAATTGTGCCAGTGAGCACTGCACTAAGCACAATGATTTTATTTTAAATAAAAATATTATTATTAATTAATTAATCTAATACAATAAAAACAATAAGAAGAAATAAAAAAACGGGTGATCCGTTTTTCTCGGGAATTTCGGGAATCCTTATACTTATTATATTTCGGTTCCGACAATTACAATATATTTTCGAGAAAGTATATTTTTTAATATATCCTATGTCATATTTGAAAAAAGGTTTACCAAATTACGATGATATGTTGTGTCTCTAAAAAAACTGTATTGCATTTACAAAAATAAAGAAATAAGACAAAATATTTTTAGTTTACAGAGATTTTTTACAAAGAGATGCCCAAAATCAAAACTAATAACAATCCAGACGAATTTGGACAACCCTTTAGTGTAGATACCCTTTGAATCACGTGAGCCGCCTACCAGTGAAGTTCTTGTTAGGTGATCGGAGTTGAATTCAAGGCGTGCCATCTTGTACAGGGCAGATTGTACAGATATCCTAGCTCTGGTTTATTACCTGGTGGGTACATACATAAAGATCAGTATAGAAATAGCAAAAACCCATGTTCTTCAAATGCAGGAAGCAGAAAATGCTGGAAATTATCTTGTGCTCTTTGTGTTCGATGAAATCTCCAATGATTTACCACTTACCAAATGCATTTTTATCGAGTTCTCTACTGACCGAATCCTTCCGATGAAAACTCGAAATCCTCGAAATACGAATTGAATCAAGTTCAAGAAACTCATCTTTGACAGAACAGTCAAATGGAATTTCAACCCCACAGTCAATCGATGGTCTTGATGAGACCATTCGTCGCCTTGTGCTTCTCATCACGTAAGTCCCACAATCGCAAGAAAGATAAACTCTTTATAGAAGCAAAATAATTTTTACTAGCCCCCCCAATTTTACTAAATTTGAAACTCAGTAAGCGACTTTTTTATAAGTCAAACGTACGTAAAATATTATATAGTATTTTTAGAAAAATGCATAGGCTGGAAGTGAAACCGTTAGAGTCATGGCAAAAAGGTACTCCTCAGGAAGAAGTTCTCCCTCCCTTTCTTTGGAAGATATGGTGGTAAATGACATCAGTGAGAGGCTTCCATACCCTTTTCAGGGTATATATATATGCAAATCGCTTTAAACATTATTGTTAATGATGCTAATGATTATGCCACTTCGGAAACCACAGAAAGACTGAAATTACCAACATATTTTGGCAATGTCAAATGGCTTTCTGTTAAAAAGAAAGCTCCCAATCAACCAGATTGGTGTACTGGATCTAATTAGTAATAACTATCCATCCTACGCTACTGGGTGTGGGACATCGAAAAGGTTTTTTTAGAGATACTAAATCGAAAATTCACCTTAAGCGCCAGGAGGTAGGTTTAGTCTGCGGTATTTTTACGCTGTCGACTAAACAAGCAACTGCCGGTGAGGTGAAATCAAATCTTTGATTCGCTAGTGTCCCGCACTGATCGTTCTCAGATGTTAAGTGTTCCACTCTTACAAGGCTAAAAAATCTCCCGTGGCGCGCTCCACATTCTGCTTCTTGGTTATGTTGCACAGATCCTTAAGAGATGGCTGTTCCCAGAGGCCGAGCGAATGTATAGATTATGGGTTACAGCACAATGCGCCAACGCTTTGAGTATAAGAGAATACGTCATACGCATATAAATATGCTCTAAAAACAGGAAAATATGCACCTTAAATTATACATAATCCACTTATTTTTTTTAAATATATATCACATATTTAAATATATTTAAAATAATGCATTGATAGCGATTGAGATTTAATTGGCAGTTCAAAATCTTTTGGAACAAATATTTTATTTTTTTCTATTTTTCATGATACTAATTTACTTGTTTGAGTCATTTATTTACTATAATCCACTCCTTGTCTTAAAATGTTTTTTCCTGGTTGAAAAAGTGCCTAACTACAGCTGTTATCACGTGAACTTATTTGAATTTTTGCCAAAAAGCTTGGCATATTGAAAGTTAGTAAAATACACAATCTAAAAAATATTACAAAAAGAATAGAATATAATATGAGTAAAATGAATA
>JAAAKO020038852.1:0-23057 GCA_010015015.2 Bolitophila cinerea
CTCAGACTGTCCGAATATATTGTTTGAGAGTGGGGGGTGGGACGACTTAACGTTCAGGTTGTTGATCTGAGACGGAATTTGTTGATTTTCTATTATCAGAATTTATTTTTGAAATTTACAAATACGTGCTAGCCCATCGTCATATGTTTTCGTTCAGGCTGTTTTTTTTCATTTTACATAAATCTTATAAAATACGTTTTTTTATCGGGTTTAAATTTAAACTATCGTTGTAAAATATTAAAAAAAATGGTTTATGATCTACTTAATATTTTAAAATTAAAATTTTAGGTTTTACAAAAACATCTGTGTTTTAAGTTTTTTAACCCTCGGAATAGCGATGAGATCTATAAAGACATTTTTTATATTTAAAACTTAGCAATTTTTTGATCATCGCTTATCCTAGGGTTAAACAAACATATAATAAACAACAAACATAGATAGTTTTTTTTAAATTTATATATGTCATAAATATAATATTAAAAAAAAAAAATAAAAGATTTTGATAATTAATTGTTTTTATCAGAAATGAGTAGCTGTAAAATTATTAAATAATCGTAATATATATTTTTTTTATTGTTTAGAAGAATATAATTTGTATTTTTAAGTATTTAAAAAATGTACCTCTTTAATAATATGTTTTAAAAAACCACACATTACGGTTTTAATGTCTATTTAAAAAACAGGTTTTCCACGACTCAAAATTAAAATACAATATATGGAATACGTGCTATAGTTTTCGAAAACCATGCTTCTGAAAACAAACGATCCTCAAAACTACGCTTCTCAAAAACCAAAGATCTCAAGAATTATAGATTGTCAAAATTTCAAATACAAATATTTGAGTCATCCTAAATAAAAACAAAAACAGGCATAAAGCAGGAAATTTTATTTTAAAGAACACCGAGTTCATCATTTCATATTTCTGGAATGTTTCTAGAAACAAACACCACACTTCTCAAAAATCACGCTTCACTAAATCACAGATCTCAATAATTAAGGATCGTACAATTTTCAATAAATATTTGTGTAATCCTACATAAAAACAAAAACAAGCAAAAAGCAGGCAAAAAACTATTAAAAAACCATCAATTTTAATATTTAAAATTTCTTGAAACCCAAAAGCTTCTCGAATCAATCCTTTTTTAAACCCATTGATCACAAAATTTACATTTTTTAATAAAAAAGTTGATAAGATAAGTTCATAAACTCAATCTTGGGTGGTGTAACTTTTGAGGCAAAGACAGATGCAGCAAATACATTTGCGACAAAGACAAATGGGGCTAAGACAAATGAGTCTAAGATGCGGCACATAACAAATGAGGCAAATATTTTAGACATTTGCGGCACTTATTTCAGGCACATGACAGATGAGGCGAGGCCATTTGGAAAATGAGGCACATGACAAATGCGGTACTTTGTCAGGACAAATGCGGCTTTTTGTTTTATGGGCAACGCATGCTAATTTCTATATTTTTAAAAAATCGGCACTGTTTTATGTACAACGCAAGCGCATCCAAATGTATATCAAATAAAAGTGCCGCATATGTCCGGACAAATGCGGCACTTTTTTATAGGCATAAAATAAATCGCTCTCCAAAAAAAAAAATATGAGCTCCTAAAAAAAAATAATGTACACCTAAAATAAAATTAATGTGCTCCTAAAATAAAATAATGTGCACCTTAAAATAACAGTGTTCACCGAGAAAAAAACATGATCAAAAGACATAAATGACCAACCAGAAAGTATAATCTGATCAAATTAAATAGCTTTTGTTCCTTTTATA
Organism: Bolitophila cinerea; assembly: GCA_010015015.2. Classification (NCBI taxonomy): domain Eukaryota; kingdom Metazoa; phylum Arthropoda; class Insecta; order Diptera; family Mycetophilidae; genus Bolitophila; species Bolitophila cinerea. The sequence goes on from JAAAKO020038852.1 coordinate 1,785, forward strand.
AATATGCGTGAAGCGCAAAAAATTAAAATTAGTAGGTGCGCATTTTTATATAATTAGGAGGACATTTTTAATTTTTTTGGTGAACACAAATTATTTTATTTGGTGGAGAATTTTCAATTATTTGGTGTATAATATTGAATTATATGGAGTAAGCTAAATTGGATGCCTTTTTTATATAGTCATTTAAATTGCGATGTACATGACAAAAAAGCCACATTTGTCCGTGCCGAATTTATCTTGTGCCGCATTTGTCATTTTCTCCTTTTAGATTAGTCTCATTTGTCCTATACCATGTGCCGCATCTGGCAAAATAGCCATTCCTCATTTGACATGTGTCGCATTTGTTATTTTCTTATTTTAAGAATTGCCGCATTTGTCCTATTCCGCAAATATATTGCGCCGAATTTAAAAAAAATAGCCATGCCGCAATTTACTTTGCCTCAAAAGTCCAATTCCCAAATATAATAAAATATTTTACCACTGATTTTAAGATTAAATGATTTAATTTAAATATTATATTAAGTATTATCGTAAAAAATATTTATTGGGTATTTTAGAATGTCGATCTCTTTATTGATTATTTTTTCCCATAAAATAAAGACCACTATTTTTTAAGTACACCGTATTCAAAAAAATAATTTTAAAAAATGGATTTTTTATTTTTGTGTTATTTAACACATTTAATTCAAAAGACATCAAATCAATTTATCAAAATTTACATTATATTTTAAATTATATTTTAGAAAAACTGCAAGCTTCAGGGTTCCTACAATTCAATTTACAATTTACAATATTTTTGGTAACAGCATAAATTTTTGTGAGATTGGAGGGTTGTTTTTAAGGTTAAATGTTAAATATAAAATAATATTAAAAAACATATATAATTTCTGTATAGACTTAATGCGGAAACAATTGGGTTTTGTTTTTTTACCTATGTTTTTTTTATATATTTAATTTGCATATAATTTGTTATTTGTTCGAAATTAAGTCATTAAAATTTATTTAAGATAAGGCAAACATAGCAAATAAAGTAAATATAGTACGAATAACACAAAAACGATACTTTATTATCGTATTGGACTCCTAGATATGATAAGATAAAAAAATCTCTAAAATGCTGAACAGCATGAGCAAACACTTGTGGCGTTGAGCTCGTATTAGTCATAGTTCACAATACTTCTTCTATATAATATACATATTATTGTTTGTATTAAAAATCGCCTTTTAAAAACCACAACAAACAGGATTGAACCAAATCCCTTTGTTCGGATGACCCCTTTTTGTATTTATAACAAAAGGCGCAATACAATGATAAATTGAGATCAATATGCAGCGTTCTTGCAAAATGCACGAGTCTACTCGGTATTCATTTGCATTTCATGTATTCAAACACAAACAATAAAATCTTATCGTCTACTAAATAATGTAGAATGGAGACCAAATGGCTATGACCTAAGAAAGATATTATTATCATTATTATAAACCTAATGAAAACAGTCCAAAATAGAAAAGAAGCAAGTAAGACAATTGATTGTTGTTGAATAATTGAAGATTCCGTATATACCGAGAATCATGCAAATATATTCAAAATAAAAAAAAAATTAAAAAAACTAATAAATTTAATAAAGTTATACACAATTTTAGGAATTAACATACAAAACTACTATTACAAATATTCAATTTATTTATCAATCGAGCTCGGAGCTTATTCAATTGAACATAATATATAACCAGATATGAAAGGTGTTAATAACGTATTTACCAAAAATATATTTTTGAAATGTGTTAATAGTTTTGACTTTGAAGATGTACTTGATTATGTTATTACGTTGGTACTTATTATTTGAAATGTTAAAAATATTACAGAAATACTATTTTTTTTTAAATTAACAAACAAAAAAGATATAAATATGTTTTTTTTACGGTAACCGGAATATTTGTCTAAAAGAATTGGTTTAAAAACAATTTGCCTAAAAGAATCAATTTGTCAATTTACCTTTTTTTAGTTAGTTTAAAATCATTTTTCCTTTTGAATCATAATTTATGGCATATCTTTGCAATTCGCAGCAGTAAAGACAGTGCCCCTCACAAAATAAAAATATAAGGATGTAGGCGATGTTTTCTCGATCGCAGATATTTTTAAGTTCTTCTGCAAAAGGGAAAGATGTTTAAAGCACTTTTGTTTATTTCATTGCCTCAGCTCTCTTTCCTTTCGATTCTCAAGGCTGAAAGTTTTAAAAAGTGGTCCGTTTAACCTTTTTTTCCTCACTTAAATGCACACACTACACCAAACCTAATTTAAAATGGATCAATAATAAAAAAAAAATGGAAAAACCTTTTCTTTTGGAGAGGTGCACTGTAGTAAACTTCAGCTATTTTTAAAATAGAGTTAAAGGATGGTCAAAACTTACAGTTTTTTAATAATAATAATTCACTCGTAAAAATCATCCTTTTAAGGGGGACTATAGAAACAGTCAATCAATTTCTATTTCATATATCTTTTATGAAAATTATCAATTTTTCTGAGAGCGCATTTACTCTATTCGCAAAAAAACTCACTTAAAGCTTAAAAGTATATTTAATCTATTTGGTCTTTTAATATCAATATTTATATTAAACTTTATTCTTCCTTTTCAAATTGGTGCAAAATTAAAATCATGAAAATAAAAGTATCGAAGATACTTATTTAAATGATACGAAATCGGGAACTTCAGTGATTTAATTAGTACAAAATCAGTAATTTTCTTATCAAAAAATCAGTAATTTTCTTAGCACAAAATCTTAAAAAAAATTTAATTCAAATTCAGTGATTTTCTAAGTTCAAAATATTGTTTTTATAGTTCAAAATGAGTGTTTTATTTGTTAATTTTTATTAGTTCAAAATCTTTGATTTTTTATTGTTAGTGATTTTTTTTTCATTCGACCAATCGTATCATTCGACCGAATCACAAATGGTTTCTTCTTGAAATTCGGCCATTGTGATTTAACCAATCGTATCATTTGATGAATCGTGCTTCGGCCAATTGTACAGTTATTAAATTAATTAATTTTATAAACAGTGATTCATTTTAATACAAAATATTTTTTTTGTTTCTTATAGTTTAAACTCAGAGATTTGCTGATTACAAATTAGGGAATTTCTCAATACAAAATATATATATATATATAATTTTTAAAATTCAAACTCAGAGTTTTTTATAGTACAAATCAGTGATCTTCTTAGTTCAAATCATTGATTTTCTATATGTTCATTATTGTTTTTGTTGTTTAAAATGAGTGATTTTTTCATATTAAATTAGTAATTGGTTTTAGTGATTTTTTTAGTACAAAATTAGTACAGTATTTAATCAGAGATTTCATTAGTACAAAATCATCTTAATCAGTGATTTTCTTAATACAACATCGGTGATTTTCTAAGTACAAAATTAGTTAGTTAGATTTTCTTAGTACAAAATCAGTGATTTTCTTAGCAAAAATTAGTGATTTTCTTGGTACAAAATCATTAATTTTCTCAGTACAAAATCAGTGATTTTCTTAGTACAAAATCATCGATTTTCTTAGTACTAAATTAGTGATTTTCTAAGCACAAAATCAGTGATTTTCTTAGTGCAAAATCAGTGATTTTCATAATTAAAAATCAATGATTTTCTTATTTCAAAATCAGTAATTTTCTTAGTACAAAATGAGTGATTTTCTTAGTACAAAATCAGTTATTTTCTTAGTACAAAATCAGTGATTTTCTTATTACAAAATCAGTGATTTTCTTAGTACAAAATCATTGATTTTCATAGTAAACAAATCAGTGATTTTCAAAGTAATAAATCAGTGATTTTCTTAGTACAAAATCAGTAATTTTCTTAGTATAAATTCAATGTTTTTCTTAGTACAAAATCAGTGATTTTCTTAGTACAAAATCAGTGATTTTCTTAGTACAAAATCAGTGATATTCTTAGTACAAAATACATGATTTTCTTAGTACAAAATCAAAATCAATACAGTAATATAGTAACAAATCAGTGATTTCATCTAATCATCTAATTTAGTGCTTTTGTTAATCGGTGATTTTCTTAATACAAAAATCAGAGATTTTTTAATTCAAACTAAGTGATTTACTTTATGTTAAATATGTAATTTATTTTTGCGATTTTTCTTAGTCCAAATAAGTTATTTTCTTAATGAAAAACAGTGATTTACAAAATCTTTTTTTTTTAAATTAAAAAAAAAATATTTTTATTATATTTAATTAGGAATTTGTTTTTGGCAGACAGTTTTGGTAACATTTCTTATTTTTTTGTACTACAATATGATTTTTTAATTGTAATATATTTTTCAATCATTTTTTTGCTTGAAAAACAAGTTCAGCCTCCCCTCAAAGGAAAATGACTGAATCTGACTAGAATAGAAACTGACTGAACTGAAATGCTTGAGAACCAAATCCCTGTTGCGTTAGGAAGGGTTTGTTTCTCAAGCAGTAGCGGATGTAGTCAGTTTCTATTTTGCACTCACCGAATTTAATTATAAAAAATGTTGAAGACTCAATAAAATACCCAAACCTCAGCATAAATTCCACGTATGTATTATTCCCGTTTCCGCAATTCCCTTTTTAAAGGAAATCCGCACGCAAACATGCTGAATCTCACTTCACAGTCGTAAAACGCTATATAGAGGTTATCGAGATGGACTTTATATAGTAGTACGCAGATGTGGAACAAATTTCGCATATACGTATAGCTGCAATATTGGAATACACACCAGACGACGTGTTATTTATTTATTAAAAAGCAAAATGATAAGTAATTTCTTATTTATTTCAGCGATAAGCGTGTATTTCTATTAAAAATTATGCACGGTGCACCGATAGCATCATCACGAATGCAATAAATGTCTGCGCAATTGGTAAACAGTGGAAAAGTACGTTCCATAGAGGTGAAATAATAGTATAATTATTTAATTTGGGTATATGTATAAATTTTGCAAAGGGGCTCGACTTGGTGAATTTTAATTTTTGTTATTGAATGTACTGGTGGCTAGACTTTGCATTACAATCAGTCAGGTCAGGAGGGGTCATTTGTGTGTGCTCGGTGTTTTTGCGAATGAATTATCAGAACCGCTTAATTGACCCATTTTTTATAAAAAAAAAATTATACCGACATATTATAGTTGGTTGTCGGACATTCAAATGCGAATTTTGATTTGATTAAACTTGTTTTGTGAGCATTTAGTCTGGGTGCCTGTTTGTGTGAGAATATGTGCATGTTTGTTGGTGTAAAGTCCACACCATCAAGAAGTGCAAATTGAAGCACATATAAATGCGCGTTGATAAGCATTTATTCAATTTAGAGCTTTTTAATCACATGTAACGAGATGCAATGATGCAATATGCGCGCAGATCTCGGTCGTATATTTCACTCTGTTTACTGTTTACTTCGAACATACTCTGCCATTGCGATGACGTGCTGACGTGTATACGCGATTAGTATTTCCATGACGCGCAAACTCAAAGTTGAAATACACACCGTCCGTCCGTCCGTCGTCTGCGTTTGCAGGTTTTGCGCATTTTAACGGCGAGCTGTAAGTCTGGGTACGAAGGTCATTTAGCTGAGTGGAGCAGAGTGAGTAATACTGATAAAATTCTGGGAATGTGATATAGGATATCATTCGCTCAAAGGTTTTTTCCCATAATTGTTTATATATACAATGCAAACTCGGATGCTTGCTATCAGTCGATAAATTCTAGAAATCTTTTATTTATTAAAGGGGGTTTCAATTTCATTGATGGAAATTAAGAAGAAGAATATTTAACTTGAGAGGGAAAAATCTTAATGGAATTAAGATCGGAATGTTTAAGTCTACTCTACTTTATCGCGATCTTCTGTATGTCATATCACTCTTTTACTACTTTAAAGTGTGTTTGTGGTATTTCTGGAAAATTCATCATTTTTTTGTCTTGGGAACAATCCCTGGAGAGGCATCTTGACGACCCGCTGCAGTCTTAGCTAAGCAAAGGGAAATGCGGGAGGAGTGCCTGCCTCCAAAGCCAGCAGGCGTATATTTACATACAGTTATATATTTTTTATTATGTAATTTTTGACAGATTTATTGTCAAAAAAACAACCTTAAACGAGTGAAGTAATATTGCTAATATTATTTTTTATATCAAGAATATCTGATAATATAATATTAATAATATAAATAATATGGCGAAAGTATTATAAATGTAGCAAATAATATCATAATACAGAAAATATTATTAGATAATAATTGATAATATCAATAATTACAGAGATATTCAAACATAGCGTATAGTGCGTAGTGTGCAGATTTTAGCTATATGACTTTTTATTATAAAAAAACTCTAAATAACACCAAAATAATTGAGAATTTTCAAAAAATATATTAAGAATATTAAAAATAATATGGTAGCATACAAAAATACTAATAATATATTACCAAATATTTAATATGGTATAAACACATTATAACGTATAGTAAATGGCCTCGCCCCCAAACCATAAAGCTACTTTTGCCTTCACCGCATTTGCATAACGTTTCGTTTTGAATAACGTGCGGATTCGGACATTCTTTTTTTATACAGACATCAAGCTTTTCTCTGTTCAATTCCTTCATGTTATATTTCAATTCATCAAAGAATAAATCCGTGGCTTTCTCCACTTTTCGTTATTTTGCAGGAATCGCCGCTGGTCTCTATTTAAGATTTGATCTTTAATTGTTGTATAAGATTCTAAAGGTCGCTAAAATCAATATCTGTTTTATGCAGTTTTTTTCGGCAAACGACACACCAAATAAGGTATTTAATTTTATAATTCGACGTTGCTTGAAGAGGGATGGATAAAGTTAAAAACAAATCCATTTTATATTTTTGTGGCCGTGTTTTTAGGGGGAGAATGTTCCAAAGAACGCATTTTTTTGTTTGTTTTTATTCAAAACAAAAAAAATGAAGACATTAAACTGTACTTTAACTCTCTTTTTCAATACATATAAAGAACACAAAATTCATCTTCTCTTCGAAGATATAAAGCTTTTTATATAGAATTTAGAAAATAATGATACTATTCAAAATATATTGAATATTGAAAAGGTTTATTTTAGGTAAAATATTATCTTTAAAAAATATTTTTTTAAATTCTTGCCGAAGCTAATTTAGCAGCTCTTTTTAAAGTCCATTTATTCTTGACAATTTTATAAAAGTTTCAATTTAAAGGAAATATTTTAATAAAATACAATTTTTAACGACTTTCTATATTCGAGTATGGCGTTTTGTGTAAAAACGACCTTTGTATAGTGATGCCTTTGCTAATATTAGACGAGTTGAATCAAGAATAAAACGGCCCTTTAAAACATAATATTTGTCGAGTTTACCATTTCTTAAATATATTGGATACAGGATATTCAAAACTTACAGGCTCAGATTTGGAAATATGAGGATAATAATGCAATTAAAATTAAAATTTGGCAAATGAATATAAAATATCTCAAGACAGCAGACATTTAAAATAAAGTGAAAGAATAGTGGGAAAGTATTTCCTGCTGTTGAATTACAATTCGTCGCAGAAACATAAATATTATTTTATCAATAATATCAAATGGAAAATAGTACAATAAAATAAAAATATTTTTAAATGTTGAGATTGAAAAACAAGCTGTACCGGAGTAAAATAACAAACACTATGTACATATACAAAAGATGTAAATGAATGGATTTGCTTCAAAAAATAAACATAAATAATTATAATCATTATTTTGCTATTTTCAATAATTAAAAATGATATTTTTGCTTAAACGTAAACATGTGTTGTTACATAAAACATAAAATCTGAAAAAGTACACACAAACCACAACAAAAACAGTATTTTTAATCAGTAAACCCCCAGAGCAAAAACAAGTTTATAACCGTTTACTGTTTACTCATCACACACAATTCAAAAATAACAACAAAACATACAAATTCAAATTCTGCAGACGTTTTGAATTTTTCATTTTAAAACATAACAGAACAGATGCAAATTATAGGCATAGGCAACACATACGGAATGTCTAAGAGCAAGCGGGAAAATGTGAAAAACAAACACTCGTGGCCAAAAAAACTAGTCACACAAATTAAACGTAATTCATTTGAAAATATTACATTTAAAACGAACGTAAAAACGCTCACTCTCGACGACATTTTTTTAATTTGAAAAAAAAAACGCTTAAGCCCGCGCGTTGTGCTTTCTCATACGCGCGCACGCTCTTTACACGTGTGCGCTTTAAACGCTGATCGGGAATTCCTAGCTGGGTAATTATACTCGTATTCGCTAGCCACACACAAATCTAATGAAGAGCCGAAAAATAGAAAATTTTGAAATGCAATTAACACGCAAATATTTTGCCGTTTCTAATACGCGCGCGCGCGCGTGCTCTCACTATGAGCACTACCGCAGACAATAATTATAAATTTAAATTGATTACGTAAGTGTTTGCCTTGAGCGTGAAGTCCAACTGTCACACAATTCGCATCTAATAGACTATATATTTGTGTACTTTGACTGCGCGTGTGTGCAAGCAAATAGCAGCGACAAACTATAAGCTATTTTTAGGGTAGTTCAATTTCGATTTGCACGTGCTCTCTGTAAATTGCTTTTTGTATTATTGTATCCTATATACCTTTGCGATTAGATCCCGGAAGATGATGGCAAAGTCGTCCAGAACATTGCCCGCTATCGGGAGAGTTGTGTGCTCCAACGACATATTCAGTTTTGTTGGTGGAATCAGGTTGCTGATGAGATAACAACGAACACAACGACAACGTGTCACACTTGGACAATGTTTCACTGAGCCGCAGCGAAGAATAAACGTTTTCGTATTCAAGACACAAATAGAAATAAAGGCTCCACTCTCACAAAATTTATTCAAGATCACAACTGAAACTTTTTGTAAGCGCGAGTGCTTTCACTTGAAATGTGCACCGATCGCTTGTGGTATTACATGATATTATCGGCGTAAGGCGAAACGCACACTCAGTCACTTTCAGTTTCTGCAGCAGTTTTTTATAAAATTTCAAAATAAAACACTTCAAATGTTCTCCAATTTCCACTGGCTTATCCACGAAAGAAAACTACGAAAACGACACGATGATGAAGTAACACACACGACAGCTCAAAACGCAACTCAAATGCACTGACTCATAGAATTTGTATGTTTTATACAGAAATTGTTGACGCGTCGCTATTTAATGTTTTTACGTCCACCAGATTTGGCACTTGGATACAGACTAACAGCAGTACCCTGCTAAAGCCAACACATATTTCACTACAGACAGCACACACACACACATGGGAAGCAAATGCGTGTATGTATAAGGCGGCGGATTCGTGACCGCTTCGATTACGTACTATCTATCTCAGCTGGTGCGGCTGCGCGAGCGGCTTTTATGCATACTATCGCAAAGACGACTTAAATATATATAAAACAGCTATACATTCACACATGTAATGTTAAATATTGTTATTAGGCGGTCGAGTGCGATAAGTGTGTACGCGAGCAGCGAAGCACTTCAAGATAAGACAAAAAATATATTTTTTTAATGTTTCCTAAAAGCGCGCCCGAGTATATAATTTAATAATTGTTTTCCTGAGAAAATAAAATAGGTAAGATAAATTAACATTTAGCATGATATAATTGCAAATATTCCTCTAGTTTTCAATTGTATGTGTAAGGTTTATAAATATCGAAAAAATCCAAAAATAAATCAGCGCCAAATTCTATCGTTATTTATATTTTTCAATTGCAGAGTTCACTGACGATCCATCATAATTTCTTATACGATATTTTATTTTCTAATTAAAATTCGACTTTGACTTTAATGTTTCTAGTCAAAATCAGTTGCACAGCAACACGTTAACCTTTCGAACCAGCCAACGCACTTTATCAGTGTATACAATATATAAATGAATATATTGTATATAGAATATATATTGTATATGTATTCTGTATACAAAAATACGAGTGTGTGTCTTCATTATCGGTCGATAAAGCTTATGTGCTAAATGCTAAAAATGTATATGTATATACATGTGTATGTGTTTCGGGTCGAATCCCTCGAACCGAGTAGAATATCGAGCGCTACACTTTTTTACAATCAATTCGAGTGTCGGGTGGATGGCATTTAATGTTTCAGACTGTCAGCAATAAGATTATAACTGTACCAAGCAATCCATTTTCATGGTCAAGTTTATCCAATCAAGCAAATCAAGACAGCAGCGACTGCGTCGTGTATTATGTATTGCATGTGTAATATGTATGAATGCGAGCCCCCTACACGTGCAGCATATCGGTCACACTTGTTTGGCATGACTCACACAATTTTTTTAAGTTTTAATTAAAAACAACTACAAAAAACAATACATTTTTAAATACCTGATTCTTCATAGATTTGTTTTTCACATTTTTTTGAAAATATGCATTGGAAATTCTTATATTCAAGTCTTGCGATGCAATATTGTAATCTTGGGTTATAGTCTGAATTAGAAAGTTTATTAATTGACTGAATATACGTTTCGTTAGCTACAGCTATAATAAAACAGATATAAAACGATTTGACGCTAATTTGAAATTTGCTAACAGGTTAAGTAATCAAACAAAAGAGACATATATAATGTCTATTTTGAAACAAGCTTAAAATTAGATAAGATTTGGCAAGTCGTAATAATCTCAGTTGGTTTAACGCTAATTTCTGATACAACATTAAGTATATTTTTGTTTATGTCTAGCGTTTTAACTTCTAATACTATTAATCTTCATTTAGTCTATAAGAGAAAAACTTACAGTAGAATGTCGCCAAAATTTAATCAATCCATGTATGTCTGTAGATGGTGCCAGTAAGAGAAAGTCCCGCCACTCATCATAGCTAATGTTAAGACTGCCGTCCTGATCCATTCTAAAAAATGCAAAATCAATTTTAAGTATGCATAAAATTATAATTGTAATTGTAAAAAATGTACCTTTGCAATAAATTCGTGGCCTCCTCTTGATGAATCTCGATACCCAAGTCTTTGAATGCCGATATCAACTCTTCCAGATCCACTTTGCCTGTGTACAATAATTTCACCAGTCAAAACGGATAATCACTCACACCGGAAAAAAACACCAACATACCGTCACGATTTTTATCCAAATGCGAAAACTGTAGACGTAGATTCTTCTCATGCTCCCGCACATAGTGTATGAACTCAGCAAGTCCAACATCACCGCTTTCTGTTTTGTCCGAGTGCAACAGAAATGTCTGAAATAATATTAAATTAAGTAAATCGTGTTTAAAAGGAAGATCCCATCAATAATGTTCATCGGTTATTTGTTTCTTCACGCTTTATATGATTTAATTCAAAGATTTACAGTTGTTTTTATATAAACTATTGTATTTAGTTGGATAATCTGGAATAAGATTGTATTAGATAACCCAAGTTTAGAGCTAGGCCCCACCCATAATGTTTGCCGGTTTTGGGTGATTTACGTTTTACGTGACTAAGCCTTGCAGATTTTATCAATTTACAAAAATAATATTTCCAATAAGAAGTGCAATTGGTGATATTTAGTTTTTTTTTGTGTGGCCTACTTTACGTCAAACTATAGAGTTTGGTATACGCAATACGCAACGTAGTGACCTTCCACGCCTCGAAGATCATTGACACAACATTAGAGAAAAACATACCACTGAAATGTATACAAGAGCATAATGCGTCAAATCGAAGCAGCGTTTTTTGCGCACTCCGAACACTAGTCATCGCCGTAAATGAGGTCATTGGCAAGTGCAAGAGACACATTTTAAGGTTATGTTAAGTACGCAACACGCATCCTCTGCGAAACTATATGTATGCAATACATTTAATTTAAATATGATCATAAGCAAAATGTGTAATAGTATTTATAGTTACCTCTGCGTACGTGTGCGATAGACCAAATTCCTTTAACGCGTCGGATAGATCGTGAATGTCAATCCGTCCGTTTCCGTCACGATCCAGACAATTAAACAATTTCTCCAATCGTTCCTCGTCAGCCTGTGGCAGCTCATGTAAATAGTGTACTGGCACATTGACAACGCTCTTGTCCTGCCCTTGGCCAGAATGGCTTTGAGCTCCTGTCGTCGTAATAGACGTCGCTGCGGCTGTGGCTGTGGTAATGTTGCCTCCCATTATTCGTAGTGTACCGATTTGTATAGATCTGTATAATTTGTCAACCGATATATGTGTAAACGATTACATGATCACCATTGACACCATTATTTGATGCAAATAGCAGAAAATTTATTAAAACTTAGGGATGCAACGTTTTGATTTCTTCTCTACTGCAACCGACACGACAACAGAATCCGATAGAGCGAATTCTCAGCGTGTGCGCGAACTGAAAGTTTCGTGTTTCTCTATTTGTTTGACAGATAGAAAGCCAGGTAAATTTTTGCATGCTTCTGCGCGTACTACAAAAGAAGAAGAAAGCACAACAGAAACGAGAATAGTCCATTGAACTGTGTTCGAATGATTTCAATAGTGGTGTCACCTATTGTCGGCAATTGAAGTTACTCCGTCTTATTTTTTAAGTTAAAAGCTCTTTATACATATATTAGGGGCGATCGAATATGTTTTTGGATTAGACATATATTAATAAATTAAAATATTAAATATCATTTATAAAAATTGTTATGGATCTGCAACTTATTAAATATCATACTGTCAAACAAATATATTTTATAAAAGGTTGATCATAATTTGAGAAAATGCCTGTAAAAACATTAGATTAAATTTGATCCTATTTAAAACAAATATTTGGATTTCTTCTGTAGAACAAAAAAATAAATTTATATGATTTCCTGTAAGTAATAACACTTAGATTTTTGGTAAATATACTGTAAATAACAGAGATTGAGATTTTCTAGTATATAATATATCAAATTATCCCAAATAATTTTTATAGATTCTATTTCTTCCACTCAAATTAAACAAATAATAACCATCACAAGAAAAGTGTGCAATTTATTAATTTTATAATAACAAAAACATCACTTTAATGATCGCTGCGCAATTTCATAAATGTTCACAGGTGATTTTTACAATCTATAGATCTATAATCTATTCAGCGGCTGTAACACCGGCCTTCTTGAATGTGCTAGCAATTTCTTTGATGGTCAACATTGATTCTTGAAGTTGCTCAAGTGCCGTCTTCGAATCAGACGACTCCGGCTCGGCACTCAACAGTCGTAGTACCAAATCTGTAATTTAACCGAATTGTCAGAAACAATAAATGCAAATAAAAGTACAAAATAAAATGTTAGCTACCGTGGTACTTCTGTAAACTGGAACTCTGTTCGGCGTTCAGCACAGGCTGCAAGAAGCTGATAATGGCAGACACATGCTTTCCGGAGGCATGTAGAATGTTTTGGGAAGACGTTGTAAATATAACGAGCACAGTCAGGTGAAGAACCAGAGCAGGATCATTGCAATTGGCCAGTTTGTCGAGCAGACCATGCTTATGGCATAGAACCAACGTCCTTTAAACAGATAACATAACAATGAATAATTTGCTTGTGTGTGTGTTTGTTTATATAAAATCTAACCTATCCTTCTTTTTGTCGACCTTCTTTAAGATCATACTGCACGATTGTAGCGCAGCTTCAGCGGCAATTAGAAAATCTTCGATGACAGTACCATTTACTGCCTTTTGTAGGGTAATCAAAGAAGACTTGTACTCGGGTCCTGTAATTTTACGTAATAATTAAAAATCAATGTTCATATCCGCATCGTAAAACTAAACCAACCACACTCCTGTGTAATCTTGGTCCTCTGGTCGAGCGTAAGTGTTTCCTCAACGAATACCAGATTACTCTCGGATGCCACGTAACTGAAAAACTCGTTGCACACGTCATTTCCAAGTGATTTCAGCAGATACTTCGTCAATTGCGGTTGAATTGCGATTGGCAGTAGCTGCAAATGACATGTTGTAAATATTTTGCTGTAATTACAATTTCGATTCTTATACCTTTAGACCCTTCTCGTACAGACGTATGTCAACCAGCAGATTGTTAAGTTTTTCCTGTAGGGCCGAGTGTGTTTGACGACGGTTTTGCGATGAACTGTGTAAGGTTTCCTCGTACAGTTGCTGGGCCGTAGCCAATGCCAATTTTCGGAGTTGACTGCACAGAAATAAGTACATAAAACAATTAATTTGAAAAATAAAAACAAAAACGAAACTTACGGGAAAAAGTGTTGCGCTAACGTATCAACCATATCGCCTAAACCTTCATTTTCGAGCTGTGCTGTCAAAGACTTCTCAATATCCTTGCGAGTAATTAACTCTAGTGCGGATTGTGTTCCCTTTTTCTGCGAAGCGGCATTGAATGTATCATCCTCTGAATCGGAATGGCGATTTTTATCTCCGCCTCTGCTATGCTTTTTCGTTGACTTAGTCTTTGTTTCACGCCCCTGTGTTCCTCCACCGCCCTTACCACCGGTAGCCTTACGACGACGATCGTCTTTGCGATCACCCTAAATGCATTAAACTTCTATGAAATACTATATAAAAGATAACGAGACAAAAATCGTATTACCTTCGAAAAGTCTACGTCTGTGTCTTGGTACTTGTTCGTTATTTGATTGTCAATCACGTGCTTCTGGTATCCTCCAGATTCCACAGAAGATTTAGCCTTTTGCACAGCGATTTCTTGTCCTGGCTTAAGTAGCTCTTCCATAAACTGAGCAGTTAAAACTGTTAAAGATATTAAATTATTATACTTATATTGAAATTATTAATAAAAAAACATCATACTTGTAGTTCCAAACAGTTGTATGGCTCGGTTTTTATTAGGTTTGAGTACGACAGCCAAAATATCGGCTACGTCTTCTTCAACCATTACCGATGGCAAAATACTGGAAGCGTCCAAATACGATCCAGTCGCAATGCACTCTTCCAGCGCTGCCTCAATCTACAAATTTACAAATATTTTAATATTTTCGTTTTTTAAAGATATACTAAGGTATTACTTGATCAATAATGCGTTCGCCCACACAGCATTTGCTTAAATACGTGCAATTTTCATTAGCCAGCTGACGTTTAATGAAGTTAATTGGTGATGCAACTCCTAAACGAGAGACGGCATCGAATTCCAGGTATCCATTTTGCCTGTAGAACGATTCCACCCAATCGGACTGAGTCTTTGTGTAGACATGTGGCACAAACGTGGCACCCTTTTGTTTGGACGTCACCACACCGGCCGGATTCAGTTCCACAATTAACGTATGGTATAATGAATCTTGTGCACCAATCGACTGGAAAAATGAAGCAACCGGCGTGGGCATCGTCAGACCGGCTAATGCACCGCGTAACTTTGCCTTGCACCGAGCAATGTATTTTTGTGTGAAAAACTGTGTATTATCATCTGGATCTTGGCGCGCCAGAATAATCGTTCCCAAATACTTTTCCATAACGTGAAGCAACAGAAACTCCGTGGGTAGATCATAGTGATTTGTGGCTAGTTCGTACACGGATATCACACCCTTCTGCGAAAGGTTCTCGTTGATCTCTGTGGCAATGTGTTTCAGGTAGTCTTCGTTTATGATCTGACCCAGAATGAAATGAATGCTGCCATCGTCTTTTGCCATTTGTTCTGCGACAGCGTTTACGTGACTTAAATCTACGTTTAAGTTCTTGGCCACCTCCACCAGATTGACCCGTCCTCCGTGCACATAGATTTCATCGTTTATCTCCCGCACCAGGTGATCCGGTGTAATGTACTCTTTTCCATCGATTGTATAGCACACCTTAATCAGACCCTTCTCGATCAGTAGATTGACTACTTCAATGCAATTGTTCTCTGAAAGACTGTATTTTAGAAAATTATAGTAAAAGTGTACACGTCACAAATTGTTTTTAAAGGTTTCACCGTTGCAGAGTTGACGATAGCTGCACTTTCTGGAAATCAGCTGCGAGACGTTTGATTTCGTCCCAGTTTGAGGCCATTTTTACTTTGTTTTGCTAAATTAGATTATGAAATACTTGGTAGGATTGATGATTTTAATCCTGACTGAATTTAAAAGAGCTCCAATGTCCAATCTCCAAAACACTTTCGCAAAGTGTCAATATGTCAAAATACAATATATGTATATATATAATTATATATATTTATATATATGAATATAATATTGTAATTGCAGTCAACACTAAAAGATGGCACCACATGCAAATATGTAAAAAAAACGATTCAAATTTAAATTATTTTATGAGACTGATCGGAATTATTACATATTCCTGAGAATGGTACATATTAATGATCAGGCAAAATGTCTTAAAAAATTGTGGATTTCCTCTATAATATGCCTTCTTTAAAACTCCACTCAAAAATATATTAAAAAGAAGCAATTTTTTATTTTAATCTTCTCCAATCTTTAATTGAAATTTTGCGGTGCAAGTAAACATCACAAATATATTTTGTTTGTGAAGGGGGCTCTAAGTAAAAAACGCAATAAACTGAACAGTAACCAATCTTTTAAATACGGCAATCGATTTTATACAAATTAGGCATATTTATTTGCTCTATAAATATTAAACCAAAATAATCAAATCATATTATTTAAAACAATACTTTATTCAATAGCTCCAGAGTGTTTGCATTATATATTTATATACATATGTATATGAGTGTATGTATATATGTGCATATAATAAATGTAATTATGTATTTTTTTACGACACGTTTATTTAATTAAAAATGTAAAATAATAAACATTGAATTCTCGTCAATGAGGGGCATCTCGATGAAACATGCATTCTCTTAAACGCTTGCCTGCTTGCGTTCAGAGCTAATATTTCTTCAGGAATAAAGTAAGATACACCACACAAAGCTCTACAGAATTAGTCTAGTTGTTCAGCAGGTCCCAGGCATCATCTTCTACTTTGCGCGTCTTGTTACCGCCAGAGCGGGGTTTCGAGGACTTTACGTCGTACGCATCAAAGTCAGAAGCTGTTGCAGACGTTTGAACGACTTTACGGGTGCTATTGTTTGAAACCGCAGGTGTAGCACTTTTGAAATCGCTAAATGGCTCGTTTGTTTTATTCTCAAAACCGCTCCATCCGTCTCCGTTCGATGAGCTTTGACTGTAATAAACAAAAAATGGGTTAAATCAATTCTCAATATATTCGTATTTGTTGTTGGAATTACTATGATTGTATTCCTTCGTCAAAGTGGTTGGAACCACGATTAGAACTGGATGATTGATAATTTTCGCCTGCACCAAAGTCTTCTTTGTGGCCGGAGAGACCTTCGTACGAGTTGGAACTGCGGTGTCCGGACGATTGGTAATTATCGGCACCACCATATCCTCCTTGCGGCGAAGAAACATTGCTGCCAGCCAAAGAGCTCCAACCCTTCTTGCCCAAATCACCAACCTGACATATATTAATAAATAATGTTAAATATTTGTACATTTATGTTTAGTCTTAATAAATAATGATGTAAACTGAAAGAAAAAAACATAACTAACCCTTGTGGCTAGGTTAGATACTTGAGAGCCTACATCTTCAAGCAGCGATCCTTCTTTAACCTTTAAAATAATAATAAATAATAAAAAACAAATCATAATAACAATCACAATACTAATAAGTGTAAGCATACCCTCTGTGATGCTAGACTTCCATACGCTGAAGCCTTTTCCTTAGCAGTGCTAGCTATTTTCGAAGAAACTGAGGAAAGCAGACTCCAGCCCTGGAAATAAATATATTAACAAACAATTAAAATTATACTCGTATCATTAAAACTTACAGAAGCCAGGGAAGAAACAGTTGTGTCCAAAATTTCTTGCGATTGGCTCTTAGGTGGCGGATCACGAGAATACCCAAATCCAGAATACTTACCACCTTGATTTGGTGGCACATTTCTGTAGAAAAAATAATAATGTTTACATGTATTTATGTTTTAATCCTTTTGTAACTTACGCTGGTCGCTGAGAATTTTGCTCTTGCATGCGACCAAAGAATTCCTCTTTTTGGTCCTTGAACTCACGACTGTTTACGAGATTCTTATATAATGCACCGGAATTGTCCTGATAGCCACTTCCAAAGTCTTGGTAGCTGTTGCTGGACGGAAATCCACCACCACCACCTCCTCCATTTCGCTGACCGCTGGAAGACTGAGGCGACGAAACTGATGATTGTTGTCCACCGTATCCCTTTGCAGTCGAAGTTGAAATGTCCCAGCTCTTCCCTTGGGCAAGTGTTGCAATCTTTTCGCGATATAATGCAGCCGCTGTTGTATTATACTTTTGCTGAATGGACATCGAGTCATCGTAGTCTGATTGATCCTCGAAAAACTCACGAGCGTTCTTGTTGCCACCAGCCTTTTGCAAAAATAAATGCGATTAGCTGGGTATTTAAATTAATATAATCAGCTTAAATAAAACCTTCATTTTTTCCAGCTCAATATCTTTCCACTTATCCATCGTGACGGAACGCACGAAAGAAAGGTGTACGCCCAAACCGCGGTGCTTCCCGGAACACTCCAAACAAATCCATATTCCATAGGTCACCGAAACCCATTGAGGATTATGGGCATTGCATTCAAAGCATCGCTACAAGCAAAAACAAAAATACGGTTGTAATTATAACAAATAAACACTTAATTATCACAGAAAAGGGCATTTACAGTGTTCTCGTTCGATGGTCGTAGATCTTGTAACACTCGACGTGTTCGCGGGCTTGCCATATTTCTTGTTTTATTTTTTTATCGTGCTCAAGTGGACAGAATTGGGTGTTTCTGGAATTTGTGTCCTTGTGGCAGTTTTATTATTAGGCACTTAGTTCAGTTTAGCGCATCTCCGCAGAACAATGGTACATTAGCCCTAAATTAGTGTTGCATTGCTAGTTTAAACACAAAAAACAACAAAATATAATACAGTGCAAAAGAAATTGTGTGGACGTGTAATCAGCAACCACAAACCACAGCAAGGAACAAGCGAACAAGTGACATTTATTCAAATATATTGACGTTTTGCTTAGAATAGGCTGTGTTGGCGCTGGGCCAGGTGGAATTGAAGAAAGGAATACATTGCATGTGTTTGCGGAAAGATGGCGCTGTAAGCTAAACCGCAAACATGGAAACTGAGCAAATGGTCAGACAAGAGACAGGCGACCGCACACGGCACAGCACACTTGTGAAATCTCTTGTAAATTTTGTATCGATTTTAGTATCACAAATCGCAAAAAAATATTAAAACGCTAAAATTGAATTGTTAAATTTTTAATGTTAAATCCCCTGTGATGTTATAACAGGGACATTTTTTTAAAAAACAAACAAAAATATTTTATAATTTCAATTTAAATTTTTAATTTTTGATTTTACCAGAGATTAAAAATGTATAAGCTTGAGCAATGGTCTAAGCTAGGGATTTTTATAGTTTGCTGTCTTTCCTTACTTACCAAAATCATTTAAAAAAGGTTTTTTACTTAAAAATTCCCTTCCCTTTTCAAGGAAATTTTCCCAAGAAAAATAATCATTTTGTAAAAAGTATTAGCAGCAAAAAAAATAGGAATGTAGGGAAAGTCTATATCCCTATTTTCTTGGCTCCTACCTCTAAAGTGTAATTTAGCTGAAATTCTTCATCTTCATTATTTTTGAATGAAAAAAAATATATCATCCCAAATCTAGATAAAAAATGGTGACAATTTATCATTAATCCTCTTTGGGTCAATTAGTTAAAAGCACGGCATGCAATTAAACATTAAAGAAACTGTATAAGACAAATGTGTACTTTTGATAATCAATAAATGAATTATTAATATTAATAATAAAAATATATAAATATAAAAGAGATTTATATATCTGATTTGCAGTGTTCAACCACAGATGGCGCCACACAACGGGAAACAAGCCCAACTCATCGAACCGGTAAAAATGGCCGAACGGTGTCTGTCCGAACCGCAACTGCTTTGATTCGGCCATTTTAATTTTGTGAACTTTGGGAACACGTGTTACCGCAATGGCTCCGTCTGGAAAAAGTGTAAAATCGGTGGCCCCAAAGGCAACCAAGACGAGCAAGTTCCGCAAGGCAACCAACTATGATTTGGGCGGTGGAATTATGCGTTACTCGCGCAACCAGCAGTACAAGCGTAAAGCTCTCTGGACGCAAAAGGCTTCGCTGAAGCCAAGGGTTGAGGTGCCCAAGAAGCCCCTGACCGTCGTGAAGAAGATCGGTGGCGCCAAGAACGGCGGTGAGCGTGTTGTCCAGCTGAACAAGCCAAAGTCAACCTACTACACCAAGGCTAGGGTCACCGGACGCCCCACAAAGGGAGTTTTCAAGAAGCACGTACGCAACACCCGCAAATCCATCATTCCCGGCCGCGTCGTCATCCTCGTTGCTGGTAAGCACAAGGGAAAGCGCGTTGTTGTGCTGAAGGTCCTGCAATCCGGTCTGCTCCTCATCACCGGTCCATTCTCGTTGAACTCGTGCCCACTGCGTCGCATTTCTCAGCGTTATGTTATTGCCACCCAGACCCGTCTGAACCTCGAGAAGGTTGAGCTGCCCGCTCACATCGATGATGCTTACTTCAAGCGTGACCTGAAGCGCAAGCAGAACCGTGGTGAGGGCGAGATCTTCGCCGCCAAGAAGGAGAAGTACGCTCCATCTGAGACCAAGAAGGCCGACCAACTTACCGTCGACAAGGCTGTCCGCACTGCCATCAGCCAGCACAAGGACAAGAAGTTGTTGTTCAACTACCTGCGAAGCTTCTTCGCACTGAGCAGCACCCAGTACCCCCATCGATTGAAGTTCTAAGCTACATAAACATGAGAAAAAACTTTGTTCGAATGTATTCCAAGTGCTTTACGTTCAATAAAAACTAAAAAAAACAAACAGTTTCTGGCGTTCTCATTCTTCAAGGGACCATTTGGGATTTTACATTGTTTTGGTTTGATTTCAGGCTACCCACCAAGGATTTATTTTGTGCAATGCATCATGTTTTTCGATACTTGAAAATAATGTGAGGTTAGGAAAATTACTGTACATCTGTATTTATGGAATGGAATGTTTTCGTGTAAGTCGTGGCATTGCAAAGCTGATACATAGGTTGTTTTTTATGATATTACGCAAATGTTTTTGTTTGGATGAGGGTGACTTTTTTAGGGGTTTGTTTTGGTTTTGGAATAACACATATGATAATGTATTCTAACCAACAAAAATATTTCAAGGCCATTTCAATGTTCTATTGATCAACCGGCTTGATTGTTTACAAACGGGAAAT
>JAAAKO020038853.1:0-12368 GCA_010015015.2 Bolitophila cinerea
TGTCTCTCGATTGGCCGAAAACGGTTTGCCGAATCAGGATTGGCCAAATTACGATTGGCCAAATGATACCATTGACCAAATAATACGATTGGCCGAAACTCGAATAGCCGAAGAACTCCGGATAACTATATTCGACCAATCGTGATTCGGCCAATCGTGATAAGGTTAGTCGAAATTCGCCCAATCGAAGTACATTCGAACAGCACAAGGATCTGTCTTAGCCCAACATCTTTTTAACATCTATATGGCCGGAATGGTATAAACGTATTTCTGCTGGCTCCTGTAAAACCATTATGTTTGCGGATGACACAATAATATACGCAGAAAACTTTGTAGTACAATATGCTACCGGTTATGGTTATGGAAATAAATATTGAAAAAACGCAAGGTATCGTGTTCAGAAAACCGTCAGGACGCATGAAACATCCAATAAATGCAAATCGGCTATTTCGAAATTATGACCAATCTTGAACCCTTCCAATAATGTACCACCTGATATAAAATTTTTTGTTTTTCAACAACTTATTAGACCAATATTAGCATACGGTTATTCCACTTGGTTTAACATATAACGTGGGCAGATATAACAAATGTGCAAAATCAAGCGTCGATGTCTTAGAAATTGCATAAATTTCCAAAGAACTCCGGATAACTATAAATTTATTTCTAACAAACTTATATAAAAACAAACAAAGATTGTACCTGTAACAGATTTTCTTATGTTGACTTTAATAAAATTTATGGATAATGCATAATGCTGAACATAATAACACATTTATAACCAACATTTTATAATATAAATGAACTATATAATAAAATGCACATTTTACACTATTATTCTCTCACGATACCCTCCAATATTTTAAGCAAATAGGGTAGTCGTGGCGAGTCGGGCCACATCGTAGTCTTCGGATTTTGCGTATAGATAATTTATATTAGGGTAAATAAAACTAAATAGACAAGAGGAACAATACAAAACCAAATGAGCAAACCACAAATATTGGAAAAGTTCATCTTTTCATTTCAGTATCACACACAAAACCTAACACTCTTAAAAACGCACATAAAGATAAAAAAAAAACAAATTCAAAATAATGAGTTCGTAAAAAAAATGTTTACATACATTTGATGAAACCAATAATAATGTAAATACCCATAATGTATATAATGTAATTAAAAAATAAAAAATGACACATTAATTATCTAAACATTTTAGTTTATGTATAATTTCTGTGAAACGGATCAGGACACTTTTTGTATTTATGATTTTATCACAAAATGATGAAATATTCGATTGATTTATATATTTTTTCAAGTGATCGAATAAACGTTTAGCTGTAAATGAATCTAGGATATTTATAATCAAATATTTTGATTATATTATATTATTTAGATTAAAATGTAGCTTTCAAACCTTGGATATTTAATAGGTTTTTTGTAATAATAAAATAATCATTAGGTGTATGTATACAATTGATGTCCAGTACAATTATTTGGATTATTTAATAAATCATTGGATTTGTTTTATTTCGATTATTCGAATAAAAGATGGATAATTCTAAAAAAATATCGAAATAATATAAATCAAATATTTATTTGATTAATAGAATTATTCATACTGAACATCCAAAAATTCATATAATAAAAACGATTATCTGAAATTTTTATTGAATATTGGAAAGATTAATTAACATAATCGAACTAAATATATAAAATGTTATAAAAATAACTGTACTACAACGCAAAACATATTTTTAAATAACCCAATTAGGAATCAAAGGGAATAAATTTGGCTTCCTAACGATGTGTTGTAATATTTTTTCCGGTCTATAAAAAACCTTCATCGTATCGTAATAATGAAATAATAAAAAACGATTACTTACGATTTACTAATAGATTATTCACACATGGTTAGATATAACAAAATATTTGAATTGGTTACTTATATCAAGATCAAGAACGATCTTAAAATAGACGAAAGAATACAGGATTATTAAATATGATTGGATGTAAATTTGGGGACAAGACTTTTGTAATATTTTAAATGCAAATAATTAAATAAACTTATTTGAGAAATGATCAAAACTAAATATACCATTGACTACATTTTTGGAAAGTGTGGTTTGACCTATCTTTGTCTTTGGAGTATTTACGTAAAATACCCCTCTCAAAGCAATTTTTGTAATAATTCTACCGGGTGCAGGGTATCGCGTATTTTATTACTTACTAGGATAGATAAAGTATAGAGCAATAATTAAAGCTTTTTTTGGTAATTGTAAAATTAAGAAAACACGAATCTAATATTGATTAAACTAACCAACCAGACTTAATTTTTTTATATAGAATAGTCCTCTATTTTAACCAACTGTCCTATTTATTTTTCGTGTACTATTTTTCAAATATGGGTCTCTTTTGTCACATATTTTCATTTTCATTTTATGTTTATATTTTTTCTGCTTTTTAAGATTTTACATTATCGATTATCAAAAGAGAAATAAGTTCCTACGTTTGAAAATAAACAATATTCGAAATCGGCCTAAATTCCCGTATATCATATCTCGTATTAGAAAAATATATTTTAATTCTGTATTTTAAAAACTTGTATTTCAAAATCCCCTATTTCTTTAATACCTTATTTTATAATAAATGGCGTAATTTTAATTCTCGTATTTTTGGTTAGTTTTAATTTTTATTTGGTATTTTTTAAAATATATTTTATCTATAATAAGTAATAATAATATTTTTTTTTTGCTTGATATTTTAATACAGAATTTTGATGTTTTATTTTTGAATTTTAAAATACAGGATTATGAAATACGGGATTTTTATGAACTAGATTTAAAAAACGGGATCTCGAACCAAAAATATTCTTGAATTTACAAAATCTATCATTATATTTTACGGAAACCTTAAAATTGATTCAAATATAATTTAGTCTTCCTAGGACAGATGGGACATTGGAAACAATAACTTTTAAATTAATTATGTTTATGAAATTTTAAGAAAAGTAAATAAAAACCTATAATAAAATGTTTATTGGAAACTAATGAATTGACAAAGATTGGCACATGGCAAAGTTATCGAATTTGTATATGGATAATTTAATGTATTTTTATTTTGTATCGTCAAATAACATTTAACAATTTCAATAATTCAATAAAATATGTACATTCTTTTCGCAGCAGTTTCTGAATTTTTTTTAAATTGATTTCAAAAACAACTAATATAATATATATTATTAAAGGAGATTTTCCATAACATCCACACCTCCATGATGGATCAATATTTTAAATTGATTTAAATATAACTTACTAATAATGGGTTAAAAGTAATAATTTATTTATGCTATTCTTGTATTATAGATTATAATTAATAAATTCATTAAATAATACAAACAAGCTTAATGCACGTATATTTTATGAATATATCTGAAAATAATGCATCTTGGGTTATTTTGAACTACATAACCCAAAACTTGAAAACAAATAACTTTATCCTGCTCAATGTTTACCAGTTCACAATACACAATCAGGACACAAACACACACATACGCAACCAAACTCATCTCATACCTCATCCATGTGCCCCATTGGGACACAATACTAGTGCAAATACTATACTTTATATACGTACATGTTAATATAATAAATACATACAGACCGTATAAGCAAACAGGACCCAAACACAAATACACATATACCCACAAGCACTCTGTCTCACTCTCTGTCTTTCTCTGTTACACTCAAACACACGCACACCATGTTTAATAATTCAATTAAAATAAACAAACCTGGTCTGTCACAGGTGTATACTGCAATATACTCGTAGAGCCGTTCCGGTGGAATCTCTCCTTGCCGACATCCAAGTTTTCGCCGGAATTATTAAATTTCCACCGAAATGATCTGAAATTATAACATTTATTTTGCGTACACACATTTCCAGAGAGCTAGAGCTTCACATCGTTTTCATGTACAGTGAGACACGTATTGTTGTATATATATATATGTGTGTGCGTATGTATGTGTGTTTCTAACAGTTCCGTAACCGTATACGCGCTCGCGCACCCCCATGTGTGTTTATATTTAAATTAGTGTGTATGACACACCCGGTTGGGGGAGCCCAAAACGTGTGCGCATACCGCGCCACTATATATTGCAGAGATCACGATGGCACACACACACACACACACACACACATACACACACACAACGATATCACCATACGACAATTTCGGGAAGCTCTGCTCTGCGGAACGGGAACAAATACTCACCTGGGTGGTGGATCAGCTTG
Source organism: Bolitophila cinerea (assembly GCA_010015015.2). Lineage (NCBI taxonomy): Eukaryota > Metazoa > Arthropoda > Insecta > Diptera > Mycetophilidae > Bolitophila > Bolitophila cinerea. Next base: position 4,291 of record JAAAKO020038853.1, read on the forward strand.
CACTTCACAGTAAATGTTGAGATTTTCACCCCTGAAAGCGCCGACTATGACAACCTTATCGGTGACACAAAGTGGTGCATCTGCAAATTTATTGACAAAGTTTTAGTGTGTGTGTGTGTGTGTGTGTGCGATGGGGAAAAGCGCGCGACAAATGCAAGGGTTTGGGGTTGGGTTTATTTGTACCGTTGGTTTAGAACAGTCGAGTGCAACAAACGTAATTAAATTGTGTACATCGAGCTAAATTTCTATATAATATTTGTATATGTATGTGTATAACTATATTTAGAACGCACCTAATTAAAATGTTAAACGTCAATATGAGCTAAGTAACAATTTAAATTTAAATTATGTTATATTAAAATAGATTACTGGTCGTGTTTATTATTACATGCGTTTAAGCTAAAGTTAAAGTTTGAAACACCTAACATATAAGCAAGAGCTCTCTGGCAGCAATTTCAAAAACCAATACGCCGACATGGGCGCCAAATAAGTTTTGCATATATATAATATATACACACACAAAGAGCATATGCAATATGCATGCATTTACCGTTTTACAGTTACCTGGTGGTGTATATACACAATATACATTGTACATATATTGAAAATGCAAATTAGAAAATGTGAAAACACGAGAGTGTGCCGTCAACACAAACGACAACATTTCCAAATGCAACTCGTGTATGTGCGCAACGGTACACGATTGGGGTGGAATGGGATTGGTTATATGTGTGTGTGGGGGTATGGGTGCGGGTATGGTGGGTGGTGAGAGCAGGCTCGAGCGCTTGCAAAGCTTTTAAGTGTATGTAAACATAGTCGAGCGCCCGCGTGCGCCCTCATATAGAACCTAAACATAAACATGCTGCTTACATTTAACCCTTAGCTCGTGCTGGTTGCTGACGGTTTCTCCCTCAGCGTTGATGGCACTGCACGAATAGTTCCCGCTGGACTGGCGGGTGACTTTTTGCAAGACCAGACTCTGATTTGATCGTATGACTCGGGCGGATGTATTGTGTGCTAGAACGAATCCCTGTGGACACACGAAGTTGTTTTGATTCAGTTTATGTACTTGCATTAGGGGCGGTAGAAAAAATATGTTTTCGTTATGGTTAAAAAAGTATAATAATAAAAATATATATATTTAGTATGTGATTGAAAATTTGTGTTTTTTACTTTTATTAATTTTTTGAAGTTTTTATCGATTTAAAATTGGTGATTTACTCTAGAAAAGTTGGTTTGAAATCTCAGTATTTGTAGATGTGACAAAAATGCATTTAAAAAATCTCAGGTAATCTCTTCTTTACGAAATCATTTACACCTAGATACGGTCTAACAATAGAGATACAAAATAGATTTTATTCATCAACATAGTTTCCTTCTAGGCTGATACAATCACTCCAGCGACTTTTCGGTGCCTTCTTTGTAGAAGGATTTGTCTTTGGCCTTAAAATAGGCTTCAGTTTCGACAATTACCTCCTCATTTGAGACAAATATCCCTCCCTGGAGCATCTTTTTGAGATCTGTCGTGTGTAGTTGAAATTTGAAGCCCAACTCGTTCAGTTTTACCATCGTTGCAATCGACTTTTTTGAGGTCTTTTTTCGATCTTCAAACGGCTTAACAAAGCTATGTAATATTTACTATTGATGGTTTTTCCCTTTCAAGGTAGTAGATAAATATTATTTCACGGGCATCCTAAAATACTGAGGCCATAACCTTGCCAGTCGACTTTTGCACTTTGGTCGTCTTTCACCGGTTCCTGACTGCCGACTTGACTCAGGAGTGAAATGGTGGATCCAGTTTTAATCCATTGTCACATAACGATGCAGAAATTTGTTTGGATTGTGCTTAAAATGCCCAAAAAGCTCTCTGATGTCAACAAACTCGTAACCCATTTCAAGAACATCTGTCTCATACCTAAATGATCATGCAAAATAGAAGACATTGATATCTTTAGGATATCAGCTATCTCCTGCAAATTTAGTTTTCGGTCGGAAAAAAATATTTTGTGTATTTTTTGGTATTTTTTGGAACAATTGCCTTATTTGACCAGCCAAAACGTGCTGCATCATTGGCGTCCGTACGACCACATTTAAAGTCAGCATTCCAATTGATGATAGTTGATTTTCCTGAGCAGATGTGCCGTAATGCTTATCAAGCCACTGTTTTGCTTCGACGGTATTTTTCTTACCAAAAAGCAGTGTTTTATTAACACACGACATTCTTTTTTATCATCGTAAACAAAAACACAGAAGTTTTTCCACTCTGACATCTAAAACTTGAGCTCACGTTGTCGGATTGTCATGAAATTTGTGGCGAAAGTAACGCCATCTATGGGTCAGACAGGGGACTTTTATTTTGGGATGAAATAATTTGTTCAGACCAAATCACGTTCAACATTTTGGAAGTGATGGTAGAGTGAATGTTTGGAGAAAACCGAACGAAGAAATGAAAATTCAAAATACTCGCCAAAATACAGTCAAACATGGTGGCGGTTCTGTAATGGTTTGGGATCGAAGACAATATGGACAGATCTGTCTCTAATTAACGTCACTTTAGTCACTAGCGAAAACCAGCGAAAACTTGCCATCTGGAATTAAACCCTTGATCTTTTCCAGACACGTCTGACTGTAATCGCCTACAGCTTTGCCCCTAGTCAGTCTAGCACGTCCCGTACGGGAAGACAATATGGACAAGCACATGTACCTCAATATACTAATGCCGGATTTTCACCTAGTGGCCAAGTAGTCAATAATATTAATGGCCCAATTGGCCAATTAGCCATTTTGTGGAAATACAGCCCTAAACATTTTTTTTGGTAATACACTAACTGTCAAATGGCCAACCCGCAAAATAATTGGCCACATGTTGGTTTTTTATTCCTAAATGGCCACCTATCATACATATTTGTATTCAAATGGCCAAGTAAATGGCTACTGTTTCCACTACAATGGCCATCAAATGGCCATCAAATGGCCATCAAATGGCCAAAAAATGTCCACTTGGCCACTAGGTGGAAATCCGGTATAAGGGACAATTTAAAGCAAAGTGCCGAAAAACTGGTTATATTAGATCGATTTCATTATTATCAGGATAACAATCCAAAACATAAAGCATTCAAATGCAAATGGATGCTTTATAATTGTCCAAAAAATGTAAGTACGCCCCCACTGTCCCTGTATCTCTTTGGGATGAATTGGATACAAGGATCACAAGGATCAGAAGACACAACATTTCTAATAAAATAGATTTGAAGAACTTTTTAAAAGCAGAATGGATTAAAATTGGATGAGAATATACAAATAAACTTGTAAAAACGATGCTGAAACGTCTAAAATGAGTGGTAAAAAGTAATGTTAATCCTACTAAATATTAGGCTTGTTTAAATTGAAAAATTTAACAAAATTAATAAAAATTGTCCGAATATTAAAGTGAGGTGTTTTTTAAGAGAGTTTTGATTAAAGTTCCACAATTATTTTCATTTACCATTTTTTAAGTTATTCTTCCAGATATGTACTTTGAGAACTTCATCTTTGAAACGTAGTCAAAGAAAAACTAAATTATTTTATAAACATTAATTTAATGGTTCTTTAGTCCATTTTTGGTGAGTGTCCGAATATTATTGTGATAATTTAACTTTTTACTTTTCTATGCTTCGATTAGATTTTGTGGTTCTTTATAAATAAGAGTATACAAATCTAAAGAAAATTATAAATAAGGGAAATTTTGGGGGATATGGTAAGGGGTGAATAATGGTCATCAATTTGAGTTATAGCGTTTTTTGATATGGTTACTTGTTAATTTAAAATGTTTTTCAGTATGAAATATGATGAAGAAAGAGAAAGAGGAGTACGGAAGATGGAGAAGGAAAGTAATTGTTATCAACTTTGTCATAAAAAGAGTTTCTAAAATATATATATACTGCCAAGTGAAATTTTTGAAAGATTGATGAGATGGTAGGCATATCAATTAGATGTGTATTAAATATAATGCACAAACATTTGGGCATGAGAAAGCTTTATCGGCAAAGGTACGATGGGTGCCAGTTGCCAGTTGATAAAATGTAGATTCATCACTATATACCGAAAATGAAGGAACACTCAAAGAAGTGGACATCTTTGGATGAAATTGCGCCATTATTGACTATCTGCAGAAGGGAAAACGATTACGACCTTTTTTCAGAATTATTGGAACGTTTTCAGATGGAACTGCGAAGAAAACAGCACCGTTTGAATCGTATAAAAGTGATTTTTCACAATGAAAACTCACCGGCTGACTTCTTCGCAGTCGCCAAAGCCAAATTGTAAGATTCGAATTGCTCCCATATCAACCGTATTTGTCAGATTTAGTACTCAGCGACATTTTATTTTTCCCAAAAATGTAAAAAATATATTTTCCATCAAATGAGGAGCTGATCATCGGCCAAGATGCCTATTTTGCAGAGTTCAACATATAGAACTTTTTGTAGGGTTTACATAGAGGAGTCTATGTTAAAAAATAAAATATTTGTAACGCCCAAAACCTTTTCTTTCATTTTCATTTCGGGTACTAATTTAACGACCCTCGTATAGTTGCATAAATGCATATCAAATAATTTGGACAATCGACGGGACCAAATATAGGGATATGATAACGAATGGGACAGATCGATTGTAAAAATCCATCCATCCCTTATAATTTATTCGAGAAGAGACAAAAAGAGCAGTGATGTAAATCCAGAAGCTAGAAAAGAAATGTAATTATTATATAAAAAACTAGGGGAAAATAATTTAAAAATTGTGTATATACATCCCAATTGCAAGTGATGTACCGATAAACGATTTGCGTTTCACAAATTTAAAAAAGCATTTATGGTAACTTGTAACATTTGCAGTTTTTCAATAGACTTTTTTGAAGACGCAAATGAAATACAGTTTGTTGCTTCTTTTTTCCTTTTATGAAGATTACACTAATAGGACATTAAGGTGGAACGATTTGTACATACATGGACTGGAACAACTTCAAAGCCGTAGGACAGATTTTGTCTCTGGGGGTTTTGGTTTATAGATAGTATTATCTACAGATATAAAAGAAACAATCAAATTTGTATCTGATATAAACAGTATGTAGCAAAGTGTAAAATGCCGCCGCTAGGCATCGTTTTTTGAAATACCTAGTAATTATTTACAAAAAGCTAGTAGAATAAAAACCAAACTAGTCCAGAATTGAAAGAAAAAAAATCGTATATAAGAAATATTTTGGGGGGTGGGTTTTATCTCCCAAACAACCCCTAGGTACGGCCTTGAACAACATTAAATATTAACTTGACCTAACATCGCTTCCTGATCTTCGGTGGCTTCATCTGAATTCCGATTGACGGGATTCTAAGAATTTGAGCTAATTTCAGGGAACATATACAAAATCATAAAAAAATTGAGAATTCTTATCGTTAGTAAATTTCGCAGAATTTGAGACTTAAAGAAGGAACCGTCACTATTTACGGTGATTCTTAGTGAAATGATGTCGGTTTTAGGGACGTTTTTATAATTTTATCGGATATACAATAAAGCAGAATATTTTATGATTGTAAATCATTAAATTTCAGAGTAAATCCACTAAAACTTCAAAAATTATAAATGAAAATAAAAAACATATCTTTTTTTGAAGTCTTTGATTACTTTCTAAATACACATATATTTTTAATTATTTTATATGGGGCCTTAATACCCCTTAATATACATATATGTTATTTGACACACACACTTACACACACAAACAAACAACAGTTATATACAAATTCACTCATTCACACAAATTATCAACAAACAAGTTAAGTGAATTAGCGGCCGCCACAAAACAACCGCACTTGTGTATATTATACAAACCGCGTACACACACACACACACACATATACAGCAATAAGGGTTCGTTTACACACTCTGCGTGGCCGCCACCAAGTATATATAATATATATATATATATATATCTAAATTTATTCCGTGTGCTACCACAATATACACAGATACACACACACACACACTCTCTCAAGCATTTTCAAATGCGAGGATGAATAATATTTACGTCGTGCAGCCAATACAGTTTGCGCCACTGGGGATTCGCCTGGACGTGACACTCGAAGTACACGTCGTCTCCGTCCTTGATGTCGTCCGAGGAGAGCGTCGAGCCCAGGCGCAGCGTCACGATCGGTGGATCTGAAAGTGTACAAAAGCAAACATTAAAATTCGCATATGTTGTTACTATATGTTTATATATATAGATATATCCTGAAGAATCCTTGAATGTGTATATATATTTTGTACTTGCTCGCGGGTTAAATCAATAAACACACATTTCTTTAGCTAGCATGCCGCCACGCAACGCGCAACGTATATAGTATTTTATAAGTATATAGATATATACATCTTAGATAGTAGACGCGTAGACGGTAGACGGTTAAGCGTAGAGCAGCAGCGACACACAAAAATCATGTTTGCCATTAAATCGTAAAACGGAAAATATTTACGAGCTTGTCGTGCGAAATGTGTCCAATAAAAGTTGACGCAGCGCTTTACAGCACATTCTCTAGAGTATATACATATAATTTTTATTAATACACGCACACACACACACATACACGCACGCACACATATATATATATATATATATATATATATATATATAATATGTACAAAGTACATGGCTTCATAATGATTATTTAATGACTTTGTATGCGCTCGCGCGCGCACGCGGGGGAAGGGAGCGTTTTAGTGTGCCGTACCGAATTTGTCATAAACGAGAAAATTGAGAGAACAGCAGATTTTTGGTACATTCGTTTTATTGACACTTTGTCTACGCGTTTGCAATGTGGAAACAAATACGTCGTCTGCCAAATGTCATGTCATAACAATCTGCGTGGAATTATATAGTATCTATATATAAAATATATATAATACACTAAATAATAATCCTTAAAATATATTATTTCTAAGGGTAAACCGACAGTGTTGCCACATTAGTCTGTTACTGATTAAATATAGACATTTTTAAATAGATTCAATCTGCATTTTTACAATCTAGAGTTTTGCCTTTTTTATCTGCTAGGTTTTGAAGAGTTAACTTTTTAAGTTTAGTTTTATTTATAACATACAAAAGGGGTTTTAAATCTCACTATATCATGTTATTGTTGTTGTGGAAAATTAATGAGAATAGGTTTCTTGCGATTATGACACAAGTCTCGTGGGACATAATCTCAGGATCCTCACAGGCCACCTGTGCATTAATATCAAAAAATCTGAATCTCATGGAAAATTCTGAGATTATGTCACAGACCGGCTGTGTGTCAGGATCCTGAGATTATGTCTCCTGAGATTATTGCACAGCGCCAAATTTTTTATCATAGAATTTAAATTAATAAACATACTAAACATAGGGTCTCCCTAAATCAGTATATTCTTCTCAGATAATCTCAATCTATTCGGTTTAGAAATAAAATATAAGCTTATAAACCAGTAAGTTTTAAATAATCTATGTGGAACGGACCAATTCTTATATTAGTCTTAAAAATCTATTAGCAGGCATAAAAGTCTAAAAGTCTCTAAAATTAGCATTTGGTCTCTAAAGGTATCTTTAAAATGAAGCTGAATAATCAATAATTATTCAAAAAACACTAATTAAATCAACATGGAATTTATTTACATCACATATTTCTGCTGCCAATTGAACAAAGAATTGTTTTTTTTATTTATTAAAGTATTCTTTATTTTCATATAGTATACAGGAAATCTTAAATTATAAAAAATAAATTTTTATAACAATTTTTTTTTAAACTCACTGCTTGGATTATTAAAATTATATAATTAATTTATTTTGAGTATATTTAAAAATCACTAATTTTCAAAACTTTAAATTTGCGGAATTATTTAATAATTCAAGGATTGGATTAGATTTTAGGATTACTATTTTTTATAAATACATAATGATCGTATTTCAATGGCAAATAATACTGCTGTTAACGTAGAATACACTAAAATGTTTCAATTTTATAAAAATGTCAATTTTTCTATTACCATTTATGGAATCTTCCTAGAAAATGTCAATAGAG
>JAAAKO020038864.1:0-12367 GCA_010015015.2 Bolitophila cinerea
TCCGATGTTCGTGGTTCGCGAGCGGCATACGTTATAATGTGTCGTCTCCGAGACACAGGTCGAGCACCATCCAACGAGTGGCTTGGACGCAAGGCAGGAAAATCCCAAGACGGCCGCTTTGCTCACGCGAGCATGCTCACAATTTTTAAATGACCATTATATTATAGACGAATTCAGCATACTTCTCACGTAATAAAATTCTAACTAAATCCTGGCGCGCGCATTTTTGTACAATTAAAGACAATTTGAAGAGGTGCTTCAAATAATCTATTCGTATATGTTACATGCGTGTCGCTTGGAGCATTACGTTGTTACTGTAATTGCGTATACAAATATACATATACAAATACATATGCTTGCATAACTTTATAAGAATATATAAATCCAGACCTAATAATAAATGTCAACGATGTAACTCTTTCGAAGACGTGCAGGAACGCCACAATAAGTCAATGTACCCGCGCGCGAGAGAGCTTTTATTTATGTACATGTGTGTGTGTGTGTGTGTGGATGTGTGCTTTGTTGTTTGTGTGATTGGTACTTGTAATTGCTTTTACGAGCTAATGAAATTCGTTGATTTAGCCAGTATGAGGCGTGTGTGTTTGCGTATGCTAACGACACTTAAGTTTGATCTTCCTAGCCAGCTGTTAGACATTAATAGATAACAAAATATTTGGTTTTATATATATAATCACACGGCATCGCCGCTCCCCGTACCGCCTACGCTCGTAAATGTCTCAAGGTCATGCCATCAACGTCTTAGCACACAGTTAATCTGAGATTTTTAACTATACATATATTATATATGCTAGTACCCCACCCGTAAGCGGTGCTCACAGAAATTGCGTGGTTCCCGCGCGATTGCAACAGTCAACAGATTTGCATATTTTATTAATCAATACCGCAATATAATTACAATAAAGACGCACATACATGTATATATATATATATATATAATTTATATTTATACGGAAAGAGCTCGAGAGAAAGACGAATAAAAAACACATTATTATATCATCTTTGTATATACCTGTTGCTCCGTCGGCGTCGCGTCGCGTAGTCGTTGCCGCAGCGCTGATAAGTGGAACACGCGGCGGTAACTAGTACCATATAATATTGTATCTATATAGTATATGTATTTGTATGTATATGTGACTTTAGTATATAAGACACTTGTAATGATATAATAACCAGCTCTATACCAACGTAAAAATTGCACTTCACGCTACATTTTATAATCGTGTTTATATCATTTATATTAATGAGATGTTTTTTTTTGCCGTGTGTGTGATTGGATATATTGATTTATATATACAGGGTGTCCTAGATACAGAGGCCAATAACTTTATTACGTGTACCTTGGTAAATTTTAAGCAAAATATGTTGGGGAGGGAGATGATACATTTTCACCACCCACTGTGTAATATCCGTTTATCCATAGTACATGACCAATGTCTGCTCATAATATTCGAATACTGGGGTAATAATTTACCCCGAAAATAAATTAACGCAAACTATTATTTAAGACCAGGTCTCAAATCTTTATTTAACTTAAATTAATAGTGAGTCATTTACAGACCATATCTTCAAAATAAAAGTATATATTATAATTAATAGTATTAAAAAATGAAAAGTGTATTTGATAACGGAACCTATCTATACAAGCAACGGCCCGCAACCGTTTTCATAACAGTAAGTGTGGTTTGCGCAAAAGCGTCGTTTATCTTAGTGGAAGTTTTTAAGGATGCGATCAACGGCCTTTACATTTTTTTGTTTTTCGTAGTTTTTATTAGTTTATTTCGAAATAGCTTTTATCCTATTATCACATAATATTCATACGTCTATGATATCCCTATTACCAATACATTTTACTTTTCGCATCATCATAATTACCGTTTTACAGCATTTTCTTAAATAAACAAACAATTTATTATAAAAAAAAAAAAAACAAAAAATGTTATCCTCACTTTACTTTTAGAGATTTTATACCAAAACTAGACCGTTGAAAAATAGACTAAATTTTGGTGCGATCATTATTTCAAATTTCATGACTTTGTAGTTTTAAAATTACATTAGAAAAATGCAATTTCAGTAAATTTTAGGAACAATGGCAACTTTTGTTAAAAGTTATGTATGAGAACAAATTTTAGGCACTTCTCAATCATGATCGCACAGATTGTTTTTAAACATTTTCTTTGGATACCAAAGCGGTTGTTGCCGTGTACAAAAGAGTTTTGGAATTTTTTTTAGATAAATAAAATATATTTCAGTAAAATAAAAATATTTTGCAGTAAATTTTAAATATGTATATATTTTTAAAATCCGAAAGAATTTACCTTTTTTATAATGGTATTTATTTTAAAATGGGTAAAATTGATTTTTTTATAAATCATATAAAAATATATATATTGTAAAATATTTTTAGAAGCGAGACGATTTTCATTAATGTTTTATGTATTTTTAATAAAATATGTATATTTAAAAAAAAAAACAAAAATAAATAATGTATAGTAGAAGCAGTGCAACTTTTCTTTATTGTTTTTCTTAAAACTCAAAAGTCAACAAGTTTTTGCGGAAAAAATCAAATGTGTATTATTTTTGTCTTTAGATATCTTAAAATTTAACTCAATTAGTTTCGTGCGCAAAATTTAAAAAAATGAGTTTTCAAAAAGAATTTTTTTCTCAATAAAAAACAAGCAAAAAATTCCAGCTCTACATATTTTTTTGGATTAAAATATACCTGATTAAGAATCAGAGTTTTTTCTAGCAAGTATTTTTATTAACAAAATGTCGACATAGGGTTTTTTTAATAAGTGTGATATTTTTTTAATGAGGACATTTTTTCTTTTTAATGCTTATTTATATTTATATTTATTAAAATATATGGAATATTTATATACAATATACTTTTGAAATAAGAAATATAATATATATATATTTTTTAAAATATTTTTTAACTTTTTTGTTTTATTCTATTCTTTATATTTATTTTTTGATCTTGTTCATCCTTTGAATTTATGAACTTTTATCAAAATTTTTGAATACAACAGTCTTATAGAAAAATATTGTTGCCAAAATATAACTTTTTTAACAATGATTAAATTGTTGTTACCATAAATAAATAATTTTTAATAAGTTTTATTTTGTTATTAACATAATTGTGTTCGCAACCAAAATCGTTTTTTTGTATTTTTGCTTTACGTAACAAACATTTGATGTGTCAAAAATTTATACATGGTAACAAAAATGTTTTCTTGGCAACAATAATTTATTAATGGAAACACGATTATTCATTGGAATTCAATAGATTTCTATACAATCAAAACGCAGCTGATTAGAACCTAATCATTGTTATGTCCCATCACAAAAGAGTTATTTCACTGAACTTTTTATTCTGTATGTCGTTCTTCATTTTCAATTTTCATTATATAGAATAGACAGCGAAGTATATACTTACTTATATACTATTGAAAATCTAAACAAAGCTTATGTTGAATTCAAATTTATGGCTTCTACTTGTTGGCCTTCTCTTATGTACATGCATAGTTAATATATATATATATACTCGTACATAGGCACATAAAATACCCTTTTTTTGTTTTGTTGTTAATTTCTTGTGCGCACATTGAGGATGTGCGTGCGCTGTGCCCTGTGCGTGTGTTGGCTGGTGTTGTTGTTGTTGGTATGTGTTTGCATTGGTAAACATATCATCAAGACCAAGACTCAAGAGCCGACAACAGATGTGTTTTATTATTTTATGGCTGAACTCTCTGCATGTGATATTATTAGTATAGGTATATATATATATATATATATATATATATATGTTTTCTATACATACATAACATCTCGCGTATCCTTATAACAACTATTGCGTTTTGCCTATAAAAATACCGTGTTAGTGTATGTTTTGTTGTTGTTGTTGTTTTGTATATGTATATTTGTTTGTTTGCAAGTATACGTGAATTGTATAAATGTATTTGTTTATATCTGACTTATTGCACAAGTCGATCTTGAAGTCAAAGCAGTGGGCTATCGTAAAGACGTAAACGCTTGTATATATGGCTGCTTATGTGCTTAAGGCAATGGCGTTGATTTTCTCGTAATTACCAGTTTATTATTTATGTTTGTCGAATTATTATTATTTACATTTAAATAACGCATGCTCAACTCATATCTTACAAGATTCCTCCAGGAAAGAACATTCTAATAAATTTCTATCGCATTTCTATAGCTACTAACAGGACGCATGGGGATTTATATATACATAATAAATGATTATGTTAAATTTTGTTTATTTTATGTTTTTTTTATCAAAGTAACACTAATACATAATATAATACATACAATATAAGCAACGACAGAGTGTTTTTTTATAAATCTTGAGGACCAACTCGAGACTAATGGATGTGTGTTCGTTGCGCATTATTATAATATCCCATTACGTTCGAGCGTGGAACTGTGTTTTTGCCTGGGCGCGCATCTCTGCATTCCATCAATCCACCGCACGCAAAACCACTTGACATCAGGCGTACTCGGAGCGGCAGCATAGCGTCTCCTATTACTGATGTTGATGCATATGTATATTTGTATGCATGTAACATATGTACATGTAAACTCATCCCATGTGCATCTTGCATGTATATAGTATATCTGTATAATTTATCCCTTTTTCTTTTCACTTATTACACATTTACAACGTCTCAACATTTAAACGCACGCAAAGCGATGATATTTATGTAGTCGCGCATATATATTAATAGTGTATATATTTATGATTATTTCGTCTATGCGGTCGACAGGCCAACACACACACACACACACACACAAAAAAACGTGTGTTTCTGCCGAGATTTTGACAGGAGCATTTCCTGTCTGGAAAATGGAACACTTGCATATATTATTCATGAAAAATGTATTTCTGGTTTTGAGTTGTAAATATATAAAACAATAATATGTAAAGGAGAAGAGCAGGGAGCACAACGCGACGACAGCGTATGGTTCAGGCCAATGCAACGCGGATTATAGATGAAGATGATGCATCACCCCCAGCGGTGAGTTTTCCTCTCACTCTATGCTTCAAACAAATTCCCTAATATGCACCATTTGAATTGTTTGAAATTTCTTGACCAAAGTGCATTGGCAACGAATTGTCTCCCGATTTTATTGTACAGTTTAAAAGGCACACACATTGTGTGTCCATCCTGTCTGCCCTGCGCCGCACTCACAAAAAGGCAGAGTGTGTTTCAATGTGTTTTTGTTGCAAGTGCCTTTACTGTTCAAGTATATATATATATATATATATATATATGAACCTATATTGTATAGTCAAGCATATCAATAACAGCATCAGGCCAGGCCAAAAATCTTTACCGCAATTATTATATACTCTACTCGTATGTATATATTATTTACGTTTGTATATACAAATACATATACATGCAACGTATATAGATAGAATGTCCTTTTAACGCTGGCGACTGTGTGCAACAAAGGGGAACATGCATTTCGGATGAGTGCGTTGTTCGATGGTGTCGAGTTTTTGTTATATTTTTTTGTAATGATTTCTAGGGTGTTTCAAAATAGTTTTCAGACATAAATTATGATTTTTAAAGATGTACCACAAAAAGTCGAAAATATTAAAAAATTATGGTCATTGCGCTTTGATTTATTTTAAATTCTTCTTTATAGTTTAATAATAAAAAAAATAACTTTAGAACCGTCCTTGGTGCACTCAGTGCCCCAAACAGTTTTAAAAATACAAATCATTAACAGTAACCAAGGTTGATTCTAACTTATCAATTTGCTTATTATTGTTTCACGCTTCAATATTTGTATCCTCTGATCCGTTGTCAATAAAATTATTCTTATATTGTTTTTTCCATGAATCACGATCCTTTCAATATTTACTTTTAAGAACTAGATCCTTTTCTGCATATTTATCCAGCTCTTCTCTAGGTATTGTTGATATTAACTTCTTTGCTATATGATGCAATAGTGACTGCAACATAACACTTGCTCCTTTTTCTAAAATTTAAATATTATATGGGTAACATCTTTCCTTTTCTGATTTCAATTTCTTATAATTTGGAAACAGTTTATTAGCCAATTCATGGCTTATTTTGGGTTTTCATTTCATTGCCTAAGTGGCGCAAAGTGAAAAGTATTTAGTTATAAATCATGAAATCTTGAAATAATAATTTATGAAGAGTGTAAATATAGCGTCGAGAATCTATAGGAAAAAAATTGATTAGATTGGAAATAATTATTGATATGTGTTAGGTATTTTTTATTATTAATTTTAATCTAAAGAAAGTTAATCTAAAGCTATTAAAAATATTATACATAACGCCTTTTTTAAAGCTTTTTTACGAAAACAAAAAAACATGCTAGTTTACCGATTTTTAAAGCAAATACCTGTAAGAAAAAAAATAATTACAGATAAAAAAAATATTGCTATATTTTGAATTTAATCTAAAGTTTGATTTTTTTCTAAAATAGTAGACCAAATACGTTTTGTCCATGCCCGCCACACTGTGGGACATAGATACCATCAAAGCAGCGGCAACGACTCTATAACTGCGAAGGCAGTAGCAGTTGAGGATATGTGCCATTAGTTTGAATTTTTTTTAAGTCGCTTGTTAAAAGTTTATAGATGCGAATGGGAGGTACTTTGAATAGCAAATAAAGAGTTTTTAAAAATATTGATTTTTTTTTGGTTTTTTGAAGAAAGTCTGGGTGAAAAATTGTCGCACTGTGTATTTAAAAAAAGCAAGTAAGTCTAAACAGTCATTAAAAAATATTTTGAAGCATTAAATTTGAATATTTTTAAAATTTATAATTTATATCGACACATTTTTAAAAGAACTACCGATCTTGGGTCTTATGTTTACCAGAAATATTATATTCATATATCATTATTAACAGCTTTTGAAAAATGTCCGAAAACTAAAGCGGCTCTCCATTTGTATAAAGTGCTCCATAAAGTTTACCGTTCACAGGCCTGAACTTCGGAATTTTATTGATATAAAACAATTACTTTTATAAATGGTTTTGAAGTTAAGAATAATTCAATTTCTTTTACCTTTTTATGATAAAATGTATTGTACAATTTTTAACAATACGATACATTACCGACAAAACATCTTAACCAACAAAAAGTAAATTTTAAATAAAACGGAAATACCGTCTGGTAACAAAAACCGATAATATATGAAATATTGTAAAAACTATAAAATGTATAATCAATTTCTTGGAGAAACAAATGATTAAGCATATTTATTATTTTATCAAAACAAAGAGTAACATTATAAGATGGAAAAAAATCAAATAAAAAAATGTTGATTACGATGTTTTGACGAGAAGGTATCGAAATAGCATTAATTATTACACAATAAAATATAAAAAATATATTAAAGTACGCATATATGCATATATTTTTTCTTAAAAATTATAATATAATATTAATATAGTTATTTACATTCCCACATATAGATTAACCGTAAAAAAATCCCAATCTCGCCTCGTTCAAGATTCTCTCCAGTTCTGCAATGTACTGTACGGCTTTCTGCAAAGTCTTCACCTTGGACACACGTTTCCGACGCACAGCAATTTCCGGTATGAGAGCGCGCAGCTCACCGAACGCATCGTTTACGGAACGCACACGGTGACGTTCGCGTGCGTTGCGTTTCGTTATAGCCACGCTTTCTCTTGCCAGTCTGAATGTATGGCGTGACGGTTGTGGTGGAGGCGCCCGGTCAACTATTGCCTTACCATGCTGAGTCATCGTGCGTTGTACTGCAGGAGGAAAATAATGTTTAACGGATTGCAGCAATGCAGGCGAGTAAATTTATAAGAAATAATAATTTAAAATTAAACGTACCTTCATTATTACTCTCAGCAGCATTGTCGTCATTCCGATTGATGTATTCATCATAATTTATTGGCCGTCGATCGTATTTCACAGACATTTCACACGTGTATGATCTAGAGAACACTTGACAGGCATCACAGTTAAAACTTTCGCACGCTGAATACGATGGTTCACTTGCAATAAAGTTCGTATTGCAATAGGTTTGGTAATTATCACTCAGGATATTCAGGACACTTTCTTCTTGCATCGTTAATGTAATTTTGGTGTGTTTTTAAAATGTTTGCTTGTATGACAGCGTTGAGTGACTACCCTTATTTGAATGAGACATATGTACATTTCTTGCGCAATTCGGAGTCAACAACTGCAAGCAAGGCATTACGTCACTAACAATTTTTATGGATATATTATTTTGTGTGTTCCCAGACACGTGCGTATAGACAACAAGGCAGTGGGCACAGTGGCGTCCGTTTTTTGGTTATAATAATATGGTTAGATATTTAGAAATACAAATAAATACAAATATACAAAAGAGTAGATTTACAAAAAAGCACAAATTAAACTACTTGTATTGAATTAACAAAAACTAGGCTGATGGCTTTGTGTATTCCATAACAATTAAAAATACTACACATTTACACAACACAATTACAGTCGACTCCACTGGAAATTCATATTTAAACTAAATGCGTATATGTTTTGTAAAACGCACCCGCATAATATGGTGTACCAACGCGCATATATACGCATTACGCGCTATCGGTGGTGTTGAAGCGAGTCATTTTAAATTCATACAGGTAATAAAGTGACTATGACTACACGTTATGTGATCAAAATAAACTACGATTATATACTAATGACAGTGTCATCATAAAACACACAGACAACCTGGACAATTGTCTAAGTGGGATCAATGAACTGAGCTAATCTAATATTTCTAAGCGTTGAACTGTGAGATGATGATTAAATATTAAGACAGACGTTTCCCTTTATAAAAGATCGCACGTTCCATTGTTTGTAGTAAATATAAAAATTTATATATATTTGGTAATACTAATGATCAAGAAGATATTTTCGATTTATACAGTATATATGTATAATTTACTTAATATAAAATTATATTATGATCCAAGCCATGATCCAGTGCCAAAATACTATATAGCGACATGTCATGTATCCTTTAAGGAGTTGTATGGACGTCTGGAAATAAACCGCTAAACAAGTAATTGGATTCAATTACGTCCCCTCTGAAATGAGGATGGTACATATCTTCCCGGGTAGAAATCTAACATGCAACTTAGGCATCCGCCTTGAGTTACTGGAGGTGGATATATAAGGTTAACATCACTTTCTGTATGGTTATAAAGAGGGGAAAAGTTTGTTGTTGATAAAAACTCAAAAACAAGAAAGCGAGCGGTTTGTAGGAGCTTCCTGGTGATCTCGACGGAGAGGATGAATTTAATAGCGTGCCAAGGAAGACGAATCAAGGTGCCTAATCCTGTGCTGATAATACGTGATAAACTAGTCTCCAAGGAAAAGACATTAGAAACAGATAGATAAATATAGATAGATACGTTTCTTTTTTCAATGATTTTAAGAATTAAAAGACTGTGGCGGGGACGAGATACGACATGTCAGGCAATGCCTCCAAACCAGATGACACCATGCGAAGAGGACTCGATGCGAGAAGATACGCTAAAATCAACAAATATTTATATTTTAGGAAACTCATGAAACATTAAAGGAATGTTCTAAAATGTTTTGAATAATATTTTAATATTTTGAGCGTGAATACAGCCGATAAGGTACTTTGAAAATAGTTGTAACGAAATGCTGTGCCGATATGTCTGTGACGACGACGGATTTTTTTGTTATCGACTTGTATTTTTTCAGTCTCAGCAACAAAATATACATGAAGTAATCACATTTTAATGACTTCATTCAAACTAGCCACAATTTCAAATCGAACCGAAACTTCTTCTTTCAATAATATTTTTTTGGTTAAAATAACAATTTGATTACCATTTTGTACCAAAAGCCCCCTATGCTTCCTGTTATTTTTATAGTGTTCTTATAACTTGTAGTTGATTATTTCGTATATCTTTCACC
This sequence comes from Bolitophila cinerea, assembly GCA_010015015.2. NCBI lineage: Eukaryota > Metazoa > Arthropoda > Insecta > Diptera > Mycetophilidae > Bolitophila > Bolitophila cinerea. Next base: position 9,980 of record JAAAKO020038864.1, read on the forward strand.
AAAAACATCATCAAATCCAGCGTTCGAAAAACAAATGACGTCAACTGCCCGCCGAACCTAAATGACCATTTGTTTATTTGACCATTAGTATGAAACCAACCACTCATACATATATTTTAAGATTCGACGAGCTAAACAATCGAATAACAAATCCAAATAAAACAAAAACCACGAATCCGATGACATTCAAATGTCATTCCTTGCCAAACTGGCAGAAATCCGCATAAGTGCAACAAATTGGATTAGACCATAAACACTTGACCACTCTTAATCTGGATTCAAATGCATTTTTAACTTTTATTGAGTGCTTGGTGGGGATGCGACGAGGAAATGAATTCAAGTTTAGATTTTGTCACATAAATACATACCTAAATCAAGTTCAATGAAAGTGATTTCTCTATACTGGTTTTTGAGCAAGGACGTTGACTTATGTTGACAAAATTTGTGTTTTTTTATGTATATGAGACAGTTAAAGTCTATAAAGCGATTTTATTTAAAAAAATTGCGAATCATTTAAATATAGTAAATTCTAAATTAAATGGTTTATGGTAATTTGGAGACTTGTAAATGAATGACACCAAAAACTGCCAAATCATGTTCTTGTACATAAAAAACATTGGCTTCAGAGCTAAAAAAAAAACGAAATTTAAGATTAATATACTCTGTAATTCAAATTATAGGTAGCTATACAAAAATTTACAAACAAATATGCAATTATACTAAAGTTTTACAACATTGCTTATATACGATAAATTACATATTTAAAATACTATATTTTCATACAAACAAATAACAAGAAAAACCGCTCCATTACCAATAAAATCTGCTAAATATTCCCGGAATTGTATTATAATAGTAGTAGTATTGATATTTTGGAATTATCACATTTGCTTCACAACGATCAACGGAGGATATTTAGTTTGATGTGCTGCTGTATCCAAATGTGTTGGCCACTAAAATTAGTAAAAAAATTGTAATTACAGTTTTAGGCAGACAAATTTGTTTTTTATATCTTACTTTCAAAGTCTTTGGAGTATAGCTGAAATAGATCGCCCAGTGCGCTGCCATCCAGATCTGGTACTTCTAATGATCCTCCGTAGCGTGTAGGTAAACTGGCTGTATCAACGTGCGTGAGCAATGATTTTCTGTCCTTTCCGTGAAAGAAAATCTTTGAAAAAAAAAAAAATATATATTATGAATAATAAAAATAATAATAAATCGCTTACTCTTTTGCGAAGTTTCTCCTGAATAAATGGCTTGAAAATGGCGAACAGCATATTAAACACATACGAGTTATTTACGAAGTGCACAGCCTTCAGTCGGAGGGCGAGCGTCTCTTGAACCCATTCCAAAAGCATTGCAGCGAACGACGGCGTAAATTGCATAATGTGCGACAAGGAGAGACCGTCAAAGTCGAAGATTACAATACCGCCGTTGATTTGTGTGGCTGGCTCACGCGTAGAAGCAGTTAATGCCACAATGACCGATCGAAAGAGGTCATTCAAACTGCACTGGGCCGGTTTCCATTTCTCTGTACAAGAATTTTAATTATGTTATTACACATATGTGATTTAATGTGCAATTGCATAAATTTTATATAAATACATATTTAAATATACTTACTGCCAACTTCCAGCAAGAGAATTCGCGCACCGTTTTGATCGCGTTTCGGCAACAATCGGACGAGCTCTTGTTCGTAGGCGTGACGCACCTGCAGCGGATTAACGTCATCAAAGATCTTGGGATTTTTGGTCTTTAGCTTGTAGAATTTTCGAATCTGTTGGAATGCAAAGAAAAATTAAAATTGTTTTAACGACTGCTAACACTCCTACTAAGGGATTTTTTTAATAATAAATAAAGAATAAGAAATTACCCTTTCGAAAGCACTTTGTGGATAGTAATGGCATGGCCGCAGGAACATGATCAGGAATTGATCATCGGTCGGAAAGTGCAAACTAGTTTCAGCTGAAATAAACAAGCAATTAATTTATAAGTGAAACAAATAATATTTTGAATTTAAACACTTTGTAAATTCTCAGTTGTGCCGGAGCAAGGCAGTTTACGATATGATATTTTGTAATACTAGTTTATATAGAAAAAATAAGCTTGATTAAATTGGTAGCTCAACCAAAATGCGCTTTGCATATAATTCTGTACAATATGTTAATATTACTTTGCGGTCATGTATGTGTGTGTGTGTGTTAGACATTCCACTGCAAAAAACATCTGCGCAACCACGTAACTTAGTTTGATCATGCAGACTTGGTAATTTGAGAATAAATTGGCAAGGCGAACAAGAATCACATTCAAGTTGCAAGTATACACAAATACAAATAAAAAATACAAGTACGATTAAAATATAATAATATATAATATTATGCAATATAT
>JAAAKO020038875.1:0-12367 GCA_010015015.2 Bolitophila cinerea
GATTAGGGTTTCTCAACACCGAATTTATGATCCGAAGAAAAAACAACTTTTTGTACCTGCATGCTGCACATGTTTTAAATACACACCATCAACAGAAGTTAGTGTCATTTTGAAATGGACCCTGGCGAACCTTTAGTGTGAACCTGTTCAGTTTAATTCAAAAAAATGTGACTTGTTTTTGTATACGTGTGTTTGTGAATGTGTAGTTGATCGATCGATTGTGACTGAAAATGAAGCAATATCCTCGATCGAATTGCGCGCAGATAAAATACTCAAGAAGAAAAAAAAAGATTGCTAATAAGATGTATGATAATTGAGAATGTTCATAAGTGTACAAAGGGAAATCAAGTCTTATACTATGTACTATGTAGCATGTATAGTGTTTATATTATATATATATGTATTTATTAAATGAATAGCGTGTGAGTGTCCTTGGTTAGACGTTCATTTTCAACGCTCCGGTTAGATTTGTATATGCTAAACACTATAATATATATATATACTATATTAGTATCTCTCTACATCATATTGGCATTTAATTACATACTATGTATGGATAATTGTTTGTTTTCAACGGATGTTGTGCACATGCATAAATCGGCCACAAGAGTATGTGCAATTATAGTTTTGTATGTTATGATTGCTGAAGTACTTTACATAGAAAAGTAAATTGCATGGCGTAGCACATAGCACACAGAAAATGAAATTTTCTTTAATATTATTGTATTGTATTTTTTTTTTCGTGCGCATTTTTACATTATTTTGTGAGCAATATTTTCTTTTCCTTTTAAAAAGTACATTGTAAATAAATATTTAATGAAAAAAATATTGTAACCATGAATACATTTCTCTCACCAAAAATATATTTTTGCTACGAAAATTAAATTATTGTGCAAAAAATGGTTTTAAAACATATTCTGTATTTCTATGTTTGCTTGTAATTGGGCACATTTTTTAATTATTTTGGAGACATTTTTGTATTTTTTTTGATTTGCCCCAAAAAATATTCTTTCGGTGATTTATTATTTTTTTTGGGCAATATTTTTTTTTTTTATTGTGACAATTTTTTTGGTATAATTTGAATTTTTGGACACAACTTATTGTTAGTTTATTTTGGATGGCTATTGTTAATATTTGGTAGAAATCAATATTGCATGATTAAACGCTAGATTTTTAGCTTTATATTATAATTAAATTACAACTATAGAATACGGCTAAAATAAACGATCGTGCGCGCTACTTAAAAATGCTTGTGTACGTGTGAGTATTTTTTCAGTGGCATGAATTGAACTTGGTATAAAAAACACACACAAACAAATTATATTTTTATTACCATACGGAAATATTTATTTCGAATCGACGTTTCATTTCTATAATAAAAAAAATATCATATACACACGTACGAAATGAAACGCTGATGGTTTTAAAGCTGATATCTGACAAGAAATAATTTAGCATAATACTTTAGAAATTAATTTTTCGACTATAACAGCAGTGGCAGACGAGCAGGAATATTGTCACCACGCGAGCGTTTGCCCGGCTGAATATATAATGAGCGGCATGACAAGGTAATATGGACATACACGTGCAAGGTGTTGATACTTGAAAGAGTCCAAAACACTGTTATTCCGCACGCGGAGTCATGACTAAATTACTAAACAACAATTTAAACAATTCCTCTGTATACAATTTAAATTGTTAAGGCTTTTGTTGTTGTTGGTGATGGTGATTGTGTGTCAATGGTCTGAAGGCACGTATGGAATTAATAATTTTTAAAAATGGTCATTCAGAAGAGAAATAAAAGAGTATTTTTTTTTGGTTTGTTTAGAATTGTTTTCGTTAGTTTATTTCAAGGTTCATTTCCAAGTAGCAAAATAGACAGTAGCAAAATAAAACGACAAACATTTATAATCTCTATCTAACAACTATGTATATGTATTTTATTTCAAAATCCGTTAACATAAATATATTTTTTTCAATATGTCTTTGCGTTGTTTTTTTTTAAATACTATAATATTTTGCAAATCTTAAATTACTTAGCATAACTCATCCTGCAACATATTTAGTTTGTGATTATCAGACGTTGAAATTAAATCAATTTTGCATTTTAGAAAATAGAAGAATATTTATTTCAAATTTTAAATAATACCAAAAAGAAAAGTAGTAATGGCTAATATAATGTAAACTTTTTAGATCGTTTCTAACATAATTTCAAGGCATATTCACTTCTAAAATCTGGTATATTCCTGAAGAATATTGAGAATTGTATCTAGAATATGTTGCGAATTACGAGAATATTCACAATTATTCATCCATTCCCAATTGAAATTTTTAAACTGTCTAACATTTTGGACTTATTAATAAACTTTGAGTCACAGAGATCAATGGACGATGTTAAGTTTATCTTGAACTCATTTTGTCATTTTGTTAGTAAGTCAAAGGTCAGAAATTTTTAAAATCGTCCTTGTCAAATCACCTTGTCTACATTATTTTTTTAAGGCATGGGTATTTAAATACCTTATGCTCTGTTAGAGGTCTCTAAAAGTACGTTATAAATTAATGCATTACCACAGGTCGGGTGAATTGGCAAGCTAATGCTTTTTAGGTTCTATACCCCTTTTCACCTGTTGGGGATCAGCATCCCCGCGGGACCAAATAAAGTAAAGGTGTAACCATAAAGGGTAGCTTAGGCTTTCAGGTTTGTACATGTTAATTAGGTTATATTTGACTCCGAAAGATCTTTATTATGGTTTGCTTTTTTGTACATTAAAATTTTTTAAGACACCCTGATTTAATGTCATAAGACATTTATAAAAACTTGTAGTCGACCGCTCGGGATAAACCCGTATAACTACAGGTTGAGTATAGTCTTGACAGCAGGGATTACCGTTGCCTTTTTACAAATATTGCTAAATCGGGGGTGGGGAGCCCAGGTAGGCATGCTTACCTTCCCCACCATTTGGTTGAGAGCCTATCTCGGCTGAAACGCACTGGCTGTTGGGCGGGGTTGATCCCATCAATGCCGTTGTTTCATTGAGGACGTTGCGACTTTGGAGGATAAATAATGATACTTTATGTATAATAAATCAAAGAAAAAAAAAACAATTAAATTGTATGATCACTTTGAAATAAAAAGACTGATATATTAAAACTAAAGTTAACATACAATATTATGAAGATGATGATATGGAATAAAGACAGCATTTAAAAACAGGTCTATCAAACTTATCTTTAAAAAAAGTATATTTTATTTACTAAACCTATACAGAAAGTGACCATCTATAAAGTTATAGAAAAATACTGGTTTTATTATCTATTTTCAAGTTAAAATCGAGAGCTTCATAAAAAAGATAAAGGTCAGTTTTTTTTTAAATCAGGCTGTCTTAAAATCCGCAATTAATTAATGTACAAAAAACAAACCATAATAAAGATCTTTCGGAGTCAAATATAACCTAATTAACATGATAGCAAACAGTGCGATTATCAAAAATTATGTATATACCTTGTTTGGTGAAGATAAGACTTTCTCGTATAAAGACAGTTTAAAAGTTTAGGCCATCTCTGAGAGCGAGTGTAAAATCCAAATAACTCAAAAAAGACAGAATAATAACTCAGACAACACATGTGCCATGACCTCGTCCCCTCACCCGAAAATAAATAAAATAACTGTGTCGCAGGTGTGTTTAAACGTTACATATATTCACTTTCAAAGACCTCAAACAGGTGTGCCCGTATCAACTTCAACTTAAACTAGGTATAGTTAGCTAGCTCCCAGAATAAATAATTCAACGAATCGATTTTTGCTCAACCTTCGGACAAGGTTAGCACAACAAGAGATAATCACACGATTTTTTATAGTATTATAGTATTGTATTATATGCTGAAGCCAAAAGTACACGTGTGCGCATAGCACATTTCTTAAATGTTTCTCACCTGTATTAAATACATTGTAGTCGATTGTTATCCAATAAATATTGCTTCAAGTTGAGATATTGTAGTTCCAGGAGAAATAATTTGTGTTCACAAACTAACTCGGCAAATAAAAACTGTTTAGCACATCGTTGATAAAATAAATATAATATCCAAAGAAATTTCGCACATTTGCGACGCGATCGAAGCGCGTTTTGTGAAAGTTAAGGTTGTGTGTCGCTTCGACTTGTCCGACTTGTCAGCCGGCGGCGTGTTTTTTTTTCTGTTGTGTTAATGTTGTTGTTGCTTTTTTGCTGTGTTGTGTAACCGACACTAAAACCGACAGTATATCAAATTATAAATGAATTATAATTGAACATGTCCACGAGTATCGTCTATATTTTCAATAACACTGCAATATTTTAAAATATAATATATAAAATCCACTTCACTGCAAAGTTACACTAAAACACACCGCAAGCACATTTATTATTGCAAATCCATATGGATTTTCCGAAAAGCCCGTTTTCATAGGATTTTCATTCACCTGCGACGTATGAAAAACTTTTGCGCACAAATTTATTTACGAGCTATCCGTCCCCGATGGATTTAGCGATGTTTTTAATGTGATTTTTGTGTGTATATCCAAATCTATGTCCTCACTCTAGGAAGGTTCACAGAGGAATGACGACGGTTCGGTGTTTGTGTACAAACCAAGCATGAGACATGAATTCCGCAGCACTCACACATACACACATAAACACTCACACACACACATGCATACGATCAATTGCGCGCGCAATAGTCCAACGAGCGTCGTCGTCGGTAAGAATGGAAAAAACCCTCTCTGGCACGCGGCGCTCAACATATTATGAAAAACGGCAACCTGTCCCAAGCCCAACATATGTATATATGCAATATATACATACAATTTTATGCTGCGTGCACGCTCTCGCAGAGTCTTTCAGACTCACAAATTAAATATATTTTATGCTGTTGCAATGTTGTTCAGAAAATACCTATGGTATATGGCGTGGCAATATGTGTGAGTGAGAAAAAAACATATGTGTGTTTTTTTAAAGTGTATAATGAATATTATTGTTTTAAGTGTGCGCGTAGTATATGCATTACAAATAACCTATACACCTGGATATACATATAAAATAATATTATAAATATAAATTTATTTTATAAAGCTTTGTGGAATAGTGAACAAGCACGCGCAATTGTTTTATGCTAATTTATGGGTTTGTTTATAGTTTGTATTTTGTTTGTAATGTTTTTTTTAGAGGCAATCACTAGAAAAGTGCAAAATACATTCAAATCTATTTTTTTGCAAATTTATTTACTTGTTTCCTTTTTTGTTTTGACAGATTGAATTATATCTTAAGCCATCTTATTTTGTATGATTTTGTTACTATAGTTATATGCATAATATTTGAGGATGCAATAGACCCCGCAGTCATTCGTACTATAATACCATAAGTCCATAACCATACCATACCATAACCATATTTATTTAATAAAAAGAAGACAAAAATTGATTATAAATAGTTTTTGCTTAAATAAAAAAATAAAAATAAAATAAATTAAATTATTTACCAAAAATTATTTCTAGCAAGTTTTTTTTCTTTTTCCAATTTTTTTTTTGGAATCACAATCACAATTTTTTTTATTATTTTTATGCAATTTGCTGGTTTTCAAAAACCCGTTTTAGTTTATACAAATAGAAGGCGTAATGGTTTTTTTTGTATAAAGAAGTAATCAAAACCCACCCAGAAGAAGTTTTTTTTTTATTTCAAATTTTATTTATTATTTCGTTTCTGGTGAAAAATTAAATTTTTTTTTAAAATCTTTAATTTTACTACTTTTTTATTAAAACTTACTAGGGTTTTCAAAAAAACGTCTAGTGGCGTCATTTAACATTTTTCTACATATTGGGAAGAATTGTGATTTCTATTGATCATTCACAAAATAAAATCTCCCTTTTTCATGAGTATTCAGATTCAGTTTGATTCGAATTAATTTGTAGGTATTACTAGAAACTAAAAACCAAACACACAAAATCCATTGCTGCTTTTTGTATATGTTCCACAGCAATCTCCAAATGGTTTCGGACAACTTCCAAAAAAATTTTAATGAATAGCTACCGATAAATAATTAGAATTGCCAACCTTTTTTTGCAAAGAAATTTTCTTTACAGATGGCAAAAACTTTTTTAAACTATTCTCCAAAATTATCCCTAAAGAGCTTTGAACGACTTCGAAACTATTTTTACCAAATATCTATCTATACATATAATTATAAATGGTAGTAGATAGTATTTTTCTTGTTTCAAAAGAAAGTTTTTTTACAAGAAGGCCACAACTTTTTTTTAACTATTCTCCAAAATTATCCCTAAAAGGCTTTAGACGAATTCCAAATTATTTTTACTGAAAAGCTTTTTACAAATATTTATAAATGCCTGCCGCACCTTTTTTAAATAGTAAAAAAGTTATTTTGAATTGCATTTGCGCAATACACGCGAAGCGTAAGAACTACGTATATCCAAGAACATATGGATTTTATAACACTTTATTTATTTAGGAGTATTTGTGTAAAAAATGTAATTATGTCAAAAAAATGAAAATAAAGTGAAAATGAATATGTTTATTAATTATAAAAAACCAAACACCATTTTGCATACTATATCAATAATAAAATAACAATATTGAGTAAAATGTTTTTTTTTAGATTTTGAGTTGTTTTTGCCTGTTTTTTGCTTGTTCTTTGATCTGGACTTTTTTATTTGTACAATTTTGTTGTTTTGCTTATTTTATTATTAATAAAAAAACAAAAATAATGGATTAGTTAATTTATATCTGTATTCTATTTGTTTAATCTTTGTAACACTTGATATTACTTTGTGACATTGTTATGGAAACAATATTTTTTCATGTTCATAATTTACCATAGTATAACTTTTACTGAAATCCGCATTAGCAAGAGTTCCTATTTTTTTTAAATAACAATATATATTCTGACTGAGTGATTTTTTGTGTTCTTCTAATTCATTTGTTGAATACCTTTTCATGCTGGGCTGTCAATCATAATAACACACAAATGCCATTTACTTCATTGTTATCAAATATAAACATAAAGATTCACTGTCGAGATTCTTGACCGGAAACTAACACATACCTGCTAATAACTCTTAAATATACTATATATAATAACTTGCTGTTTGCTAACCTCGATCAAAACCGATTTTACGCATAATGCGGCGCGCGGGCGGCGACTCGGTAATATAATATAGGTTGTCTCGCCAGAAGTCAAAGAGAACTCATAAACGCAATTTTGGAAATTATATGTATATAGCACTTTTAGGCGTGTATATACATTTTGTATGTAAATACGTTTAGATAAGTTTGAGTATATATTCTGTGTATTAAACCATATAATCAAATTTGAATCTCAGACCTTTTTTAAATGCTGCCTAAAGTACTATGCCTGAGTGCAGGTTTAAAAACACGTTCTTCGATTTAAAATCTATAATGAAATACGAGCTATAACAGTTTTGATTATTATTAATAGAACTCTATTTTTCCATTTACGCTGGTATATTATATAATTTATATAACATGCACGACTAGATTAACCATATAAACGCGCATGTCGCATGTATATATAGTTATAGACACCAAAAGACCCATATTTATTTAAAATTATTATAATGCGCCTTTTTAATACGGATAATATAAAAAAACTCAGAGAGGATAACAAGATTGACGAAGAGTGCGTCTTAGTGTTCGTTCCGTGTGTTTATATATATATATATATACAAGAATTCCGAAATGCGGTTGAGGTAAGGCTCCGGCTGACGGTGACACTGAATTATTACAAACAATCTGTAATAATAACTTATAGAACGATGTGAGCTCCGCGTGTGGATTTAGTTGGTCCTTTTGGGATAGCGTGTAATTAAATTATTAATACCGCTCATAAAATTTCAATTCAATGGCTTTTAAATATAAAGGTTTAGTAGTCGACTGATTTTTATGCTGTCTCGCAGCGATAGAGTTTAAGAGAAAACGTAACTTTGATAAATGCTTCGAATAAATTTAAGAGATTTCAAAATGATGAAGTAAATTTATATGAATATAAAAAAATCTGCTGCAGTAAGTCAGGTGTTTATTTAAAAGAACACTTATGGCATAATATACTCAAAAAGACGTATCTTCGTTCAAAATGCGTATTCATAAAACATATGCGGATATATATTATGCGTACTTCAGCCTCCGCTTTCACTTGCACTGAGTTTCCATGTGATGCGCGGCGTCCAGCAATATTAAATGCAATATCGTATAAAATCCACAAAATTATAGTGCAATTTTGAATGGTTTTATTTTAAGTCGCCGTGCATGCACTTTTATGTTGTTATGAGTAATTTCCGTCGAGCAAGCCATATTATTATGTGAGAATTAACAGTGAAACATTCGCGAATGTTATGCATATAAACGTCGAGGCACAACGCGGTGTCACAAACTTCCGCGCACTCGCTCGTGTTCATTGCAGCATGATATTAAAAAACATTTTTTTTAAATAATAAAAAAATACATTCACAATGAATGATTGTGAAATTTTATATATTTATTGAATTTAATCATTTTAAAATAAAGAAATATATATTATGCATTTTACTATTTTAAAAGTGCACTCGAGCGTTCCTATAATACCTACGTACACGCACCGCAGACACACACTCAAATGCAGCATCACATGCAAAAGATCATGAATGCGCTGCTTGCATATTTATAACGTATAGATATAATATAGTATATGTTTATTATAAAATAATTTAAAACAAAGCAAATCAATTTTCTTATATGGTATGTTTACACTGATTGCACATCTCGGCGCCTTTCTTCTGATGCTGGCGGGACTTGGAAATTTCTCTCTCTCACTCTGGCTATGCGCGCCGCTTGGTTGTATAAGTTTAAGTATATTATACTATATATATGCACTCACACACTCGTATACGAGGCAGAATAAATAAATATTAAAATTCATTAAATTGCGCCATGAAACACCAAACGATATTGTAAGTGCGCACGCGTTCGGTTAACGCAAATACAATAACTTTTATATATTCATATTCAATATATATATATAGTTAATTGTATATGTTGAATATACTATTATTTATGGGTTTTTATAAAATTCATTTGAAATTTCGAACTGTCATGAACTAAATCAATTTATTGCTTTATTTATGCATCTTGTGCGCATGCACCAGCAATCCAGCATACACAAAGATAATACCACTAAAAACGGTTTTTATAATTTGCTGTTAGGCAAGCGCACATTAGAAATTTCGTTTTTTATTTATTTTTTGTAAATACAAAAAAAAATATTTTTTTTGCTGAATAAATGGACATTTTCATAAACACAAAATTATAGTTATTAATTTTTGTATGTAAAATAATTGAAATCGGAAATTATTTTCAGCATTTAATTATTTGATTTTAAACCGATTGAACTAAAAATGCAGTTAAGCCAAATGCAATTAAGCCAATTGCAGGCTGATCTATCTATAAAATTTGTGAAGAAAGAGAAGTAATTTTTTAGAAACAAATTAATAAAATGAACTATATAAAAATGAAAGATGAAAGCACATACCTGTGTTAACAATGATTTTCCTAAATAAAAATAATTAAAAACAAACATAGATCCAGTTCGACAAATGAGGATCTTAAAGTACTTTTGTGGATTCCAACAAGCTCATATTAACTTTGATGATTTATTGCAAGGACCATTTTTATATTATTTAAATTTATTTATGAAACAAATGATTTAAATTTAAATAAATGAATGGCCCTTTAGACGAATGTGTCATTTGATGGCCAAATGAGTAGTTTAGCTGAATGGATTATTTGCCATATGATCCAAGCTTGATTGTATTCTACATGCTGGAACATGGTATGGAACATGGTATATATAAATTACGACAGACATCAACGTCAAAAGAGTTGTTGTCACTTTTAATATACTTCTGGAGCAATAACAAAGTTATTGCTGGACAAAATATGAAATAATTTTGTTAAAAAAAATTAAATTTAAATTGTGCTTTTTTTGTGCTCATAAATTGAACATTTTTATTGACAATTAATAGAAATTATTTGTGGAGTGTGGTATTTTCATTATTTTACATAATCCTTATATAATTCCAAAAATATCATGAATTTTTTTTTTTATCATGATTATTTTAAAATGGTGTAATACCACCTTTTTTGGTTTGCAGGTTGGCAAACCATTTTTAGTATGACAGGTGTGGCAACCTGCAAGCCAAAATTTCATAGGGTCGATTTTTAATACTTTTCAAAATTTTCTATATATTTTTTTTTTAGAATTCTAAACATGTCTAGCTCAGAATATTGCCTTTTTAAATGCTGTATACAACGTATTTTATTATCACCAATAAATTCATTTTATAACGAGTTAAGGACGAAATACACACACCGCGTCATGATGCCTTCTTCAAAAAAAACTATTAAGCCTTCTATTTTGTATGAATAAGGTCAATGCATTTTTTGCAAAGTCTAATTTTTATTTAGATTGAACATAACTGTATTTTAAGAAATTCTTGTTTTTTATCCATACTTGTTATGGAAATTTTTGAAGTTATATTTGCATATTTCGAAGTTTTAGGTAATTCATATTTGAAACGTTTTTATTTTGGCATATTTTTAATTGCTTTGGTGATGAGTTAATATTTGATTTGAAACAAAATGTAATGGTGCTAGTAAACGGTATTTAGTATTTTCCTCAAATGAGTAGTCTAATAAATTACCATAATTACGTCTATACTCAGCTTTTCTGCAAGGAGAAGTTATTTTGCTATTTTTATGAGGCAATGTAAATTGAACGTGAACGTTCTGTCTCTTTGTTTTGTTCTATATATTATTACACAAATTTTGCCCGTAATTTTACAATATTTTTTTATTTAACTCATATATTAAGTAAGCGATAAGCCGACGGCGCTGTCGGCAACAGTGAAATGCTTCTCGTGTACAATATATGTAAAAAATAAAGACAATATACATACATATACATATATATATTAAATAAAGTTCATGTGTCGTGTATGAAATTTATAAACTTGAGCGTGTAAGCTCAGTAATCTCGTATATATAACTCAATATCAACTTAGTATCAAATTGCTTTGTGAGAAACATAATCATATTTAAATACTTTATAAATCACGACAATCGTTTTGAGTTTGGCGAACATTGTAATCATCAGCTGCGATCATCGGCCGAAGTGCGCGACTGTTCAATATATATATATGTATATATATATATATATATACAATTATACACGCGCAAGATACAAAAATGAATTATCCTCGCATTATATGGGTGGACAGATCTAAGCTAGCATACATGTAATACACATGGTCTTTTGTGTATACGCCTATAATATATATATATATATATATGCTATATTATATATATATGCATCATTATTGCGCGGGCGCACTATGGCAAACATGTAATATACTATCAATTATATGTCAGATTAAAAAAAACTGTACGAGAGCGCTTAATTTTCTAAATTTCTTTTGCGCGAACAGATTATTGTTTATATGTCATAATAAATTGTGTGTTGGATGCCTAAGAAAATATAACAATGTGTGTCTGTGTGTATTACCTTTCTATTTCATTCAATTCTGCGCGTATTTCGGTTGATTTAATTTATCATATACTATGTAAAATACATGCATATCTAATTGTATATAATATACTTACTAAGCTTATGCTTATGGTATGTATAGAATGTATAACTGACATGTTGTACAATTGATTGACAAACTCTCAGACAATATAAGTTTGTCAGTCAGAAAAAGTGTTGGAAGGAGATTTTTGGATTAGTTATAAAATAATTGTCCGTAAAAGTACGATACTATATGATTTTTAACTCTATACGGGAGGTCTTGAGTTCAAGCCCTTAAACTGTTTAAAGCATCTAGACGGGTCCAAAATATACAAATTTTTAAAGAAATTACTTCTGAAATAACAACTGTAGAAATTCAAAATATATGCCAGCTCTCGCAAATGGATTTCTGCACCAGAATTATAAATACTATCCATTGGATGGATAATAACACGTCATATTTTCAACAATTGGTTGGTAGTATGAAATAAAAATACCTATTGAAAGGAAAGTAAAGTTTGACGTAATTGGACAAAATTTCAAATTTCATGCCGACTTTTTATAAAAAGTCCAGTTTTTTATAAAACAAGAGAGGAATTTCCGAGACAAAAAAGTGTCTCATAATCACGGATTCTATCCTATACATAGATATTTTACAGAACATAATATAGTTTTAATTATACAAGTAATACATATTTTGACATATATTTGTAGCTCATTTTTATGAATTAATGTATTTTTTAATCTTTAAAAAAAAAACATATGT
>JAAAKO020038886.1:0-12365 GCA_010015015.2 Bolitophila cinerea
ACATAAATATAGTATATGTATATATATATATATATATAAATGTATATATAGTAAATGGTATAATTACTCGAAATACACAGATACACGAGCATTTGAGTTGCAAATGAGTGAAATTAGACTCATTGATATTGTCACCACAATAATTTCAATAATGATATTAAATATTTAGTTTCCATGCACGCTAAAGTACTTGTAATATATTGCGCATGTTCGTTCATATTGTTCAATTCAGCGTATTATAATCGTTTTATGTACTGAGTAGTTCTTTATCTAAGTGCCAATTAATATTTAATTATTTCAATAATTGTTTTTTTTTTTTCAGAAATCTATTCTGGAGTGTCTAGCTATGTATTAAAGCATAAACGCAATTATGCTAATGCATTTCATTTTTGTAAAG
The DNA here is from genome assembly GCA_010015015.2 of Bolitophila cinerea. Taxonomy (NCBI): domain Eukaryota; kingdom Metazoa; phylum Arthropoda; class Insecta; order Diptera; family Mycetophilidae; genus Bolitophila; species Bolitophila cinerea. Next base: position 398 of record JAAAKO020038886.1, read on the forward strand.
TGCATAGTTATTAAGTGACAAAAATGCACTTCAGAGTGTGCATTCTTGTCATGCGCTTTTTAGTCACTAAAATTCGTTATGACGCGCGTTTTTTTTTAAATGTGTCAAGAATGAACTCCAAAAAAATCTGTGGGAAGAATCAGAGGCGCCATTAGGGTGTAGAGGGGGGGCTGTGTCATCCCAGATTTTGAATATATTTACATCTGTCTTTTCGTTTTTATTAAAATTAAAAGAAAATTACCAGAAAGATCGACCCCCAAGAATGTTTTAAATTGGCGCCACTAGGAATAATGTTCTTTTTTGATTTGGAAATATTTTCTATGCTAATCGGTCGTGATAAGAATGCACACCACATGATAAGAATTATCCACATCTGTTACACCTAGTATTTAGATATAGAATTTGTATAAAAAAAATGCAATAATAATTTTTAATATAAGTTTTATTTTATTTTTAAAGAAGTAGATATATGATCATATAATATTTTTTCTTTGTCCTGGAAGGGCAGATTTATGCAGAATTAAAAAAAAAATATTATTTAAAATTTTAAAATGTATAATAAATATCATTTTTTAAAAGTATTTTGAATTTTGTATTTTCAATACAAGTATTTTCCAAATACGAAAACCCTTTTTTGATTTTGATATTTTAAAAATACAAATTACAATATAACTTAATTGGAAATTTCATTTAAAATACTAGTATTTTTAATACAATAAAATTATTTTAAATTTATTATTATTATTATTATGACCCTTTCAGAAAAGGAAAAAACGCCCGTATACAATTATAGTACACGACCTAAAGATCATTAAACCACAAAATTACTAGAGGCCGTCAAGATGCTCCGAAGTTTTTGCAGTCCGGGCTGGTTGGCCTTTTCAAAAGACCCAAAAGATTTCATAAGTTCAAACCACTGGGTCAACTTTGGCCATTTGTCCGCCTTGACTGATAATACCATGTCAACGGTGCTCAGGGTAGCCACAATAGCAATGTCAGCAATTGATATCTGTTAAATTTTAACTCGTTTTTATGATCATATTTAAAAAAAACTGATTTATGTTTTTTTTTACATTTTCACCAGCCATGAATTTGTTTGTGTGGAGACATCTTTCCATTGTATTGAAAACGTCTGTTAGTTTCTTAAGATGCTGATCGATGTCTTTGGGCTGTTTTGTCAAAATATCAGTCTGGGTACAATATAAAAAATAGTCTTTGAACACTCTATCTGTATCTTAATAATATAAAAATCTGTATGTATACCATAACGTCGCTGTCTCGCCGGAACAGAATTGTACCATTAAAGAAGAGCATGTTGACCACCTTTAATCTTTCGATTGGATCTAGAGGCAGGAATCTAGCGTGTTCGTCGTACTCCTCGGCTAAATAGATTAATATGGCATGACTGTCAGTGAGAACGAGATCATTGTGCTGCAGAGCTGGAACGGTGTGCATCGGTGACACCTGAGCAACAAGATAAAAATATATTTAAAATAATACTTATATTTTTTTAGTGGATCTTTAGTATAAATATAGTATAGAATACTTTCAAGAAATCTTCGGTCAAATGTTCTCGCTTGAATAGGTCAATGTGCACAAGATCCACTTCGATCTGCAGTTCTTCAATTAGAATCAGTACACTTCGCACTGGCGGACTTCGATCATCGTAATAAAGTGTTGGCTTCATAATATTTGCGTGTATGTGATATTCCGAAGTTCTGCTCAAGGCGAATGCTCTGTGAATACTGATGAACTCGCTTATACTTGTATCTTGTCTGTTGTGTTGTGATTTCTGTATGTTTAATGTTGACTTATGATAAAACTGAGTGCGAGAGCGTATTTCAGAGTTTGTGTATGTGTGCGCAAGTATTTATATAAGTAAATAACAGAGAAAACATGTGGTTTTATATTCAAGTGTATTTAAGATTCTCTCTCATTTTATATTATATTTGTATTATTTATTTATAGATATATGTACATACAGGCTGCCCTATCTATAGAGAAAAAACAACTTTATCAAGTGTTCATTGTTTTTTTTAAATTGAAGGGTGGTTTTTCCATTTTTATTATCTACTGAGCTATTATTTTTTTAAAAACAACAAGAGATACTATTAACGGACTTACGTTTGAACTTTTTTCTTTAAGTTTCTCCGTTTTTAATAGTTTTTATAAAAATTGGATTTTTTGGCATTGTTTAATATTTTATTTTTTTATCATGTTAAAAAAGATAAAATCCAAAAATAAAACAATGATTTTTTAAATATTTTTTTGAAAACGTTATAATTAGGTATTTGCTCTTGCAAATAGTGTAAGCTCTTAATTTATGCATCAAAAACATGATCCCTTGAACTTTTTTATTTTATTCAAATATCCTTTTAAAAAGCGTATATATAATTATTTTCTTATTTTTTTTTTTTTTTGTAAAATATCCATATAGATTATTTTTTGAAATATTATTGCAGCCAAACAAAGAAGAGCACTTTCTTATAATTTTGCAGGATGTTAAATGACATCGAAGTTAATTTTTGTTTTTAAATTTGCATTTCTTTAAAATACTTTTAAATTTTTAGCGGCCATTTCAAAAAAGCAGTATAATATCCATGTATTAGACTAATTTTTGATAAATAAATGCAGTCAAACAGACAAAAACATTTTCTTTAATTTTTGTACTATGTTTTATATGACATTGAAGTTTTTAAATAAAATATATTTAAATGTAAAAACTAAAACAGTTTTTTTAAAAGAAATTTTTAATTTATACGGCCATTTAAAAAAAATATATAAAAATTATACAATAACGAACACATTCTTATTTTATTTTTATTTTTAACGGCCATTTTAAGAAAAAAACATTTATTTTTTATTTTTGATTTTTTTATAAAATATGTCAATGTTTATGAAATATGTCTATAGAATTACCAATTTTGAAGAAAATCGCTCTATTAGTTCTTTCAGTTTAATTTTTGAATCCCAATGTCACACATCATTTTGGTCGAAATTTAATACCCAATATCTCAAAAAGTATAAAAAAAGAAAAAAAGGTATGGGTATTATTTTGCAGATAATCTATTAAAATAACAAAAACAAAATAAATAAAAACTCACTTCCGGTCTTTATACAACGATATAGGATTACTTCATTAAATAAAATAAATAAAAAATATTCGACCAATCAGATTTCGGCCAATCGATAGACCCGGATTTTAGCATACACCAGTGAAATTATTGAAAATAGTCTTATAACAAAAGTATGGTGGTTTAGAAACCAACTGTAAAGCTTTATTTATCATTTTGACTTATAATCAGAAGAAAAGACGCAGCATAGTTAACCATACCAATGGTTTCAGTCAAATTTCCATTTTTGCGCCTCTTAATTTTCAATTAAGTTATATTTTAATTTGTTTTTATAAAATATAAAAATCGAAAAAGGGAAAATAGTTGTTTCGAAAATAAAACAACAAGAGATAATATTTTTGCTAATTTTCTAATTCTTGTTTTGATAATATTTTGTTTGTTTTTTAGCTCGCAATAACAATATTACCAAAAAACAAGTAATTCATTTTTGCATTCCGAGGTAAATAAAATTTAGTTTTAATCAAAACACATAAGAAAAACTGTATTACAAAATATAATTTTTAAAATATAAAAATGTTTTTTTCCTCGGTAGCTCCAAACCTTTAAAACTAGTAAACGTGTTGACAACCATTTTTGGTTGTATGTTTGATTTGTGAAGAACTCCAGTTATCATGCAATCCATATCTGCTAATACTCTCCTTTCTTCCAGTTTTTACAACCAGACACCTAGAGCAGTGTTGTGATACCTTCCCAAACTCAAAGAAATTTAATAAAAAATGAAGAAATCCAACCACCAATTCAACTCTGGATTAAGACCAAATGACCAATTAGCTAATGAATAAAGTTAATCTAAGAATTGGATTTCGGCCGAACTATGATGAAAAAGGCTAAATCGAAAAAAAGAAGAGTTTTAATCAGGACTAAAAAAATCGACCCTTAATGCACTGACAGCGCACGTAGGCAAAGAACATCTCTTCAAAAATAGTTTTTGACTTTGACGTATCGAACAATTAGACCAGTTTTAGAATTATATGTAATTTCTATATAAATCATAAATTTTAATGCCGCTACCAAACCAATTAATTTTTTTTCTAATCTACTCTAATTCCACCATATTCAATAGGCGGATCCATAGAATATTTCGGTGGTCGTATTGAAATTAAAGTAAAGGTTGGGAAACTGAAATATCGGGTCCAACCAAAAGTTGTTCAAGAGTGATCACAATATTGGGATATCTGGTAGTTCTGGGTCCGTTCAAATGATTTAATTTATATAGGGGCAGTAGACGAAACTATGCCCAAGATGGAAACTGGCTAGGTCCGGCTATCACTTATTTAATGCGGAAACTGGGTACACCCGGCAATTAGTTTAACTTCACTTGTTTTCAGCGCACAGAACGTCAGGAGGAAGGGATGTATAACTTTTATTAAAAAAGTTCCGGAAAATTAATTAGATAGTAAGAATTAGTTTTAATTAAGTCACAACTTGGCACCGGTCGAGTTGTGACCTCTATGAAAGAGGTCTGGAATTTGACTGCATGAAGAGATAGTTGAGGCAAGAGAGAAGGCGGAAAGAGCGACACGCAAAAAAGAGCGCTTTAGCGATACCCGGCCAGCGCCCCATAAACCTCTAAAGCGAAGATCGGAACCTTCAGAAAAGTTTATATCTCGCTCACCGAACCCTGGAAAAACAAGGAGAAGAAGTGACCGGCAGACCACGGGCTTGAGAAGCCATTCCGGCCAAGGTTAGCCATAAACGCCAAGGAAAAAACATGAGCTTCATCGCCCTGATCCGGTAAAGGGAAGCGGCATATATAGGAAGAATCGAGGAAACGGCGACGGGGTAAGCTATCTAAGTGACATGCTAACAGGAGAAACCAAACTAACCATGTCGTTCTACATGTAGCCGGTTTCAGTGAGTGTCTGGGAGCGTGAAGGAACCCGTTCCGCCCTACCCTCGCGTGGTACATCATTGGCGAATGCATTGTCAGGCGAAAGCGCTGCCACACCGCCCTGCGCCCTGCATCCACGTCGAGCACATCGTGAATAGAGATAAGTGTTGAAATTAGTTAGTATTAAGTTGTGAATGAGAGAGTGAATGCGCAGATTTATTGTAAGACCATCCTCTGGAGTTTTTTGAGCCAGAGATCTGCAGCCACGTCCGTACTCCGCCCGTCCACTGCTTATCGCTGTGTCTGTACAAGGCAAGCGGGAATTTTAGAGAATTTTAATATTTTCTGATAAATATTATAATAGTAAAATATTTTCAAAAGATTTTTGGCGAAGGAAGAAGAAATTAAAAAAATATTTTTGTTGTATTATTTTTTTTCTAGTTTGTTGGTGTTTTTGGCTATTTTTGGCTGCCTTTTTACTGTTTTTTTGTTGATTTTTTCAGAAGGTTTTTGGCGTAGAAAGACAAAAGTATTCAACTTTTTTTTGTTATTAATAATTTTTTTTATGTCTACCAATTTTAAACATATCGCCAATTTGATTTAAAAAAACTCCGCAAACAGCTTGAAATTGAGAGCAACAAAAATTAATAACTATAGAGACAAGTTATCTCTTATCTGATAAAAATATTGTGGATTACACGTTAGGCTGGACCCACTGGAAAAAACAAATTTAGGAATTTCGAAACGCCTGCGGCCCTTCCAAGGGGCCCTCCCCAAGGGGGTCCACATTAAAAAATGTTGTCACATTTTTTGTTTTACAAGTTTTACAAGAAATATAAGACAATTTCAATAGTACATTATATCTCTCAAAAGCAATAATGTCAGAGTTATCAGAAATCAAATAACAAATTTCTTAAAAAAAAAAACAAATCAAAGCGATTGCGGCAGCAAAAAACTTTTTTTTTAATGAAAAAAAAATCATCTTTTGCGCTCTTATGTATTTCGAAATGATTTATTTTAATAATCTTTATGCAATGGTGCTCCATTCTATTACACGTGTTCAAGTAATATTTCTAATTTATATTTACTTTTCTCTGGGAGTTGGGACATCCCATGCCCCATGGATCCGCCAATGCTATGTTTTTCAATGTACAAAAGATATACAAAAAATTAGACTTCTTAAAAAATAAATAAGTAATACATAAAATAAATTTTAACGATTAAATTTATTATTAGTTAGATTTTAAATTATTTTATTCGTTTTAATAGTCCATTTTAGAAATAAACATTGTTTTTATCAATCATAAATTTATTATTTTAAAAACAAATTGAATTTACCTTTACATAAATATAAAAATAACATTAAATATAAATTAATTTAATTCACGCCAATTGTTTATGATTTCCTTTACTAAACTGAGTACAAAAGTGTCATCCTAGTGTCTGTTCAACTCCATTGTGTCTCTAAGTGACTTCAGCAGTGTCTTTGCATGCTGACCGTTGGCTTCCTCGTAATACGGTAACGTTGAGACACGCTTAAACCACGCCAGCACCTTCGGGTACTTAGTCTCCTCGACTGGCACAATAAGAAAAATACTGCTCACTGTGGTTACGCAGCTCAAGTCGGCCACTGTTAACGCGTTTCCCGCAACATACAGGTCATCTTTCAAGAAAGTCTCCAGAAAATCTAGGGCAGCATAAACTGGTGCGAATTTTGATTTGTCAAACTCAGTTGCTCCATGGAAAAACACGTCCGTCATGATTGGTCCGAGTGCAGGGTATAAAACGCCAGCCTCAAAGAAGAGTCGTTGATCAACGCGAGATCGTGCATACGAATCTTTGGGATAGAGCGAATCATCCTTACCATAAGTGCTCACCAAGTATGTGGCAATCACATGGCTATCCCATACTACCTTACCATTGTCCACGAGCGTTGGTACAGTGTGCTGTGGATTGATTTTCACAAACTCTGGCTTCAAGTGGTCTCCGGCCAATGTGCTTATGTTACTGTATAGAAATATGAATAAAAATATAAATATAATAATACAATATTGAGTAAATCTACTTACATAACTTCCACATCGAGATTCAAAGCTTTAACTACAAGAAGGGCAGCTCTGGCTGCTCCCACAATATCGAAGAAGTACAACTGAATACCGGATTTGCTCATATTTAGTGGTTGTTATTACGTTTAAATAAATTATACACAATATACTGCTCTTCAAACCAACGAAGAGATACTAAAGTATATTTTTATTGCTTCTATAAAATTGATACCGTACAGAATGTGCACATATATTGTAATAACTAAAATAATATAATATAAATTAAATGCATATGTATGCGAATAAATATTATATGAAACGATTATATACTAGTTACAGGGTGACACAATTTATAATAAATTAGATTTAATTTATTTGTGCTTACGTACGAGAACTATTTGTTTTAAAATGATAAAATCTGATCGATTTTTTGTAATGGATTTATAATAATAATATTAATATAACATATATAATAATTGCTTCAAATAAAAACGATAGCCGTTAGAGGGTTATGGGGTTTCTATATCTAAATTTCAATTTGATTTGTTTCTTCTTTGTTATAATAAAATATAGTTAATTTAATAATATTTTCAAACAATAATAATTTTTAAACAAAAGTAAATTATCATGCAACCAAATTTTTCACAAAAAAGAATTTCCTCGATTTTTCTCATACATAAAAAAGAACGACACTGACTTGGTCTCGTTCCATGTCAAGACTTGGTTTTCGAGCCTAGACCCGTTTTTCTGGGTAAGACCTACTTTAAGGGACCAGCCTCTTTCTCAGATGTATATACGCTATTCACAAATAATGATAAATAATGATAAATACGCTACAAATAAAGGGTGTCCCAATAAGAGTGCCCGATTTAAATTTGGCACCATTTTTTTTTGGAAGCGGCAGCTCTGAAATTTGACAGGTGTTATCTATGATTCTTCTGATTATTAAATATGGAGCGCTTCACAAAAGAACAACGCGTTATCATTGTGGAAACCCATTACAAAAATGGGAAAGTTACACTGAAACCGCTCGCATAATGGCGCCAAATTTTGTTTTTTGAAATCTATCTGTAGTCATTTAACTTAACTTAAAACAAAAACCTATTTTCTACAAAATTAAATATAATATATATTTATTGTTTAAATAAACTGATAAGGATTCCGCAAGCATTGTTTTGCTAAATGATATGTACAACGAAAATGTATATTTATATAATTTGAGATATGTAAAATGATCGTCAGTAGAAACACTCAAGTACAGATAAACATGTCAGGATTATCGTAATATTTAAGGTTATCTTAAATTCGCAAATATATGGTGATGATCAATAGTATTATAACGTGTATATTGATTTATTTTGTTAAAGTCTTGGGCCAGTTGAACAGAATGAACTATTGATTATAATAACAGTTTCCTTGAATATAATTATGTTTTAGAAATTTTATTTTTTAAGAGGAATTCCTTATAAAGGCATTTTTTATACATTAAAATAAAATTGATTTTAAAAAGTATTTCAAAATAGGATACAAAAATGATTTTTTTTATTCAAATGTTTTTTACATCCATTCTAAGTCTGATTTTTTAATATAAAGTGTTAGAAACTAGGTTTGTTTCAAGTATCTGCAGGCACAGTTTTCAATTCAATTTTGAGGCTTTAATTTGTTTTTTAGGTATGATTCCTAATAAAACGCCAATTTAAAAAAAATGTAAAAAGTGTATTCATAAATATTTGTTAAGGATTTTATAGGAATTTAAATGTACAAAAGTTTAAGCTAATTCAAATTATTCAATTTTTATTCAGGCTGACTAACTTTTTTATTTTAAAAAATATTGTTGACAAAATAATATTTATTTTGTATTTATTTCAATATATTTTTATAGTCACAAAAATCTTTTGACAATATTGATGTTTTGTGAACAATTTTGTATTTTGGGCACACTTTATTATTAGTAGATAATAAATATTATTAAAAAATATTGCCATTTTGGGAGTGTTTTAAATTTTTTTGTATAAAAACTATAATGCCAATATGTGCCCTTCTTAGAATATTTTCTGGATCGGCCTATGGCCGAGAGGGACAACGCACGTACCTCCCGGTTTTGATTTTAAATCCACAAAATCCGGGAATTTGATTGGTTGAAAAACAATACCTAATATTTTCACCAATAATATAAAAAAAGTATTTCAAAATAGGATTAAAAAAATAAAGTTTTTTTTATTCAAATGTTTTTTTTATCAATTTTAAGACTGTTTTTTAAACTTAAAGTGATAAAAAATAGGTTTGTTTAAAGTATCCCAGACACAATTTTTAATTTTGAGGCTAAAAATTGTTTTTTTTATATATGATTTCTAACAAAATGACATCCGAAAAACAATTTGACGATAACAATTCTATTTTTTGTTTATATGCCATAAAAAACTTTATTTTTCTTATACAAATTTAAAAATATATATGGGCAAAATAGCGGGTAATTTTTTTGTTATATGCTCTGAAAATAAAAATATATCTGCAACATTTTTAGTTCTCCATTTAAATCCTGTTTTTTTAACATATAATGGCTGTTTTAAAGTGTTTTTTTTTGTATTTTCTTTTTTTTTTTGATATATGATTATTTTAAAGTATTGGGCTAAAATACAGTTTAGGGGCAAAAAAACAATTGAAGTTAAGCTAAAGTGAAGGAATTGTTTGTTTGCAAGGAAAAAAAAATAAACAGAATGAATGATTTAAAGAAAAGTATTAAATCTAGTTTTTTTGTGAAATAGTAACTGTATTTTACAAAAACAGATATTTGGTCTCTGTGGTAAATGCAATAACACGTATTTTAAATTATTGAAGACGATACAGTCGCAGATAATTGTTTAAATGTATTAAATAGTTACTATTTTAAGTTTTTACTTTAATAATTAAAATATTACTTGATAAAGTGTACTGAAATTTTTATTTTTTATTTAAATTTTTGCCCTATCAACAATTTGAGTTAATAAGATTTTTTTTTAATTTTAATTTTTTGTTTATGGTTAGGCTTTGAATCCTGGGCCTGATCCATGCAAACTTTTGAGAGATAATTTGTTTTTTATAGAAATTTAATTATAAAAAACATGAATAAATTATTGTTAAGGAATTTATAGTGATTTATTTAATAAAAAAGGTCGAACTTATTCAGCCAAATTATTCAGTCCTAACTCAATATTCCGGTTGATTTTAATAAGGACGTAAATAAAACAATATTTCTTTTTTTAAAAATATATTGTTTCCAAAATATTATTTATTTTGATAATCTAAATATTTTTTTGTTAACATGAATAAATTATTGGTAACAAAAAAATCTTTTGCCATAAATATTTTTTTTAGTCACAATAAATAGATTTTTGTCACAAAAAAAGGAACCAAAAAAATAAAATATTTACAAAACAAAAATGTTTTACAAACCAATTTTTAATAGTACATTTTTGTATTTGCGCTAAACGTATTTATGTGTGCCCATTATTGTATTTTTTTAGATTCTTTTGTACTAAAAACTAAAGTGACGATATGTGCTCTTCTTTAAATATCTCTGGTTCCGCCTATGGCCGAGAGGGACAGCGCACGGACCTCCAGGGTTGGAATCAACAAATAATACTCATCGAGTGTTTTAGGAATATGCACTTTAAATCAGTAGATTTTTCTTGCTATAGATAGCCTTCTGAAATGGTTAGAGGTTTTCGAATTACGGGACATTTTTGCCGGTAATTATGGAAGTTGTTGAAGTCACGTAACGATTTTCTTTCAGATAACTGTATAATAAGTATGTAAAACGCTAAAAAAGTGACAAAATCAAAATGTGATTAAGATCACTTTCTTAATTACCAGGTCCAGGAATTTTATTGCAATAGCCAAATATTCTAAATTATTCTTCGTCAGTTTGACCGAAGGGAATCAACGCAAACACTTTTTAATGAGAGAAAATATTTATATATATATATTTTTATTTAATTTTATTTTTATATTTATGTTTATTTTTGATACAAATTAGGTTTACATTAATAAAAAATAAACTTAAAATAATTTATCTTATATAAATAAAAACCAATTGTAAAATTTCATGTACTAAAATGAGTACAAAATTGTCATTCTAATGTCTATTCAACTCCATAATGTCTCTAAGAGTCTTCAGGAGTTTTATAGCATGCTGACCATTGGCTTCTTCGTAATACGGTAACAGTGAGATACGCTTAAACCACGCCAAAACCTTCGGGTACTTGGTCTCCTCGATTTGCACAATAAGTAAAATACTGCTCACTGTGGTTACGCAGCTCAAGTCCGCCACTGTTAACGCATTGCCCGCAACATACAGGTCATCTTTCAAGAAAGTTTCCAGAAAATTTAGGGCAGCATAAACTGGTGCGAATTTTGATGTGTCAAACTCAGTGTCTCCATTCGAAAGCACTGACGTCATGATTGGTCCGAGTGCAGGGTATAGAACGCCAGCCTCAAAGAAGAGTCGTTGATCAACTCGAGATCGTGCATACGACTCCTTGGGATAGAGCGAATCATCCTTACCATAAGTGTTCACCAAATATGTGGCAATCACATGACTATCCCATACTACCTTACCATTGTCCACGAGCGTTGGTACCGTGTGCTGGGGATTGATTTTCACGAACTCTGGCTTCAAGTGGTCTCCGGCCAACGTGCTTATGTTACTGTACAAATATGAATTACATTTTATTTTATTGTGATTTTTTAAAATTTAAAATTCACTATTGTGAGTTTGTACTTACATAACTTCCACATCAAGATTCAATGCTCTTATTACAAGAAGGGCAGCTCTGGCTGCTCCTACAATATCGAAGAAATACAACTGAATACCGGATGTGCTCATATTTAGTGGTGTTATTACGGATAAAGAAATTATACACAATATACTGTTTCCTCAAACAAACGAAGAGATACTAAAATATATTTTTATTTCTTCT